>MU854109.1:0-15420 GCA_033297225.1 Diplogelasinospora grovesii | reverse complement strand
TCTTTGCTTCCTGGTGGATCCTTCAGTGGGTCTTGCGTACCCGGAACCTCCGTGCTCATGTTGGAAACTCCGGTCTTGCCCCGTACTTTCTGACAGGTTCTATGGCTGATTACCGTAGTCTTAATGTCGAGTGCAATGGCAAAGGATAGCTTTAAAGATGAAAACCACCCAAGCGGTACCCTTACCACGAACGCTAAGGAGCTTACCCATAAAGGAAGAGCTTCTTACCAGATAGACTGGAGCGTTTACACCTAAAAAGAACGAAGGTATAATAACGAGGTTAAAGAAGTCCTGAATCTTTAGAATTAAGCTATCGAGACTGTTAGCGATCATTACATTAGGACGGCAGGCTTATATAAAAGCAGGATTAACGTATAGTACGCTAAGCTTAAGTAACAAGTAGGCGCTACAGAAGGAAAGAGCAAGAAGGAAGCCCGGGACAAGTACCGGGAGGCGATCGAGCTACTTATAAAGGTTCCACGCAGTATAAACCAGTGGCTTACGAAGTGGGAGCAGGTAATTAGCCTAGCTTAGGACAAGGGAGTTGCTGAGGTCTAGAACTTAAATGACTGATTTAACGACTTCGTTAAAGCTGTAAAGGAGGCTAGTTACAACTCTTAATGCCAGTCATACCGGATCTTCCATAGTAAAGAGCTTAAGAGGGGTGAGATATCCTATTAAAAGCTTAGTAATGACTTTAATAAGGAGATTAAAAACCATAAACCCGTGCAAAAGACCATTAGTAAAGGCGCTTTTGGTCCTACGTACGCGGGAGATTAAGCAGATAATAATTAAGTTAATCATTAAAAGGGAGCAAAAAACAATAAAAGAAGGTTCTTAAGTTGCCTTACGTGCAAGCAGGAATACCACATTTTAGCTAAGTGCTACTATATATTTCCAGAGCTCAGACTAAAGTAGTTTAAGCTTAATGATCAGACTTAAGAGCTTATTAACGCTAATCTTAAGAAAGATAAGTCACTTAGAAAGGAAGTTAAGAAGCTTAAAGGCAATAAAAAGGCTAAGAAAGAGGAACTTAAGGATAACTCACTAGCTCCTAAATCAGCTAAGGAGCAAGGCAATTAACTACTTAGGAGGATGGCAGAGGTTAACGCCAGTTTTATGATCAGAGAGGGAGCCGCCTAAGTAGTTTCTAACTATCCTCTCATACACTCAGCGATCCTTAACTCTGGTTCCACCCTCCATATCTTTAATTAAGTTAGCTGCTTTCTTAATTTAAGGCGAGCTATACTAAGTGAGTACGTTTAAGCTAACGATCACTAAATACCTATTTTAAGTTATAATAAAGTGGATATTCAGGTCTATATAAGTGGCGTTAGTATAAGAGTACTGCGCTTATATAATGTTGCATATTATAAAGAGATTATATATAACCTGGTTTCACTATGATAACTACGTTAACGAGGATTCTACTAAGACAATAGGTCCAGTCTAACGCTTCTCAGGCGATATAATAGATCAGTACTCTGCATTTTACTCGAAAAGTATGACTAATTCATAATAAAGTATATACTTAATGACATTAAAAGAGCGGCCTTTCACGCGCGTAGGAACCAATTTAACACATGGACCAAAAGGAGGCCTAACAGAGCGGAGGCGCTTATTTAGCATCTTTAACTTAGTCATCTAGGCCCAGGAGCCCTTAAGCATCTTATAAATAGTTCTTAAGGGGCGCGCATTAAAGGAATTATTACAGCAAAGTGTAATACCTACGCATAGGAGAAATTAAAGCGTTAAATATAGCGTTACCTTAGAGATCTACTTTATAAAGGAGTAAGAGAAAGATTAGCGATAGATTTCCACGATTAGGAAGAAGATTAGTAAGGTTTTTCTAGCTTAATGTTAGTCACATGCTGCAAAACTAGCTATTATTAGGATTTCTACCTAAAAGACTGATCGGCGGCGTCGATCATTACGGCGCTATAGACTCTATTTAGCTTACTTAATCACCAGTATAGGATTAAAGTAAAGGTGATTAAGAGCGATAATGAGATTATCACTATTAAGCCTAAGGTTAAGCGCTTCATTAAGCTTTAAAGTATTAGAGTTAAGCCTTCCCCGCCCTATACGCAATCATTAAATAACGCTGTGGAACGCTTAAGGGGTGTGGTAAAGGATAAGGTACGCTTAATAAAGGAAGGTTTAAAGCTCTTAAGCGGCTTATAGAGAGAGATTATAAGGACAGCAGTATATTTATTAAACCACACTCCACGGTATAAGAATGATTAGAAAACGCTATTTAAGAGCTTCCACTTAAAGGATAAGGTGCTGCGCAAGCCAAAACAAGCTTATTTAAAGGCATTTAATTATAAGGTATATGCTCTCACTATTAAAGCCATAAAGAAAGAGTAAAGGATTAAGCGCCTAAACCTTAAGGCGTAGATCGGTTTCCTAATAGGTTATAACTCTACGAACGTTTACCGAATTTAGAATCCAGTGCTTAATAAGGTTATTATTACTAGAGATATAATATTTAATAAGCTTAAGATCTTTAATAGTAACCTAAAGGGCCTAAAAGATAACATTAAAGAGATAGATTTAGATAAGCTTATAAAGCTTCTATAAAAGTATTTTATTCCAAAGGATTAAAAGTAGCAGGTACAAGTCTAAGAAGTATAGGAAGAAGATTTCTAAGAAGTACGGGACCTATTTAACCTAACTGAAGAAGAGATAGTTATTTGATCGTAAGAAGTGATTATCGATATTGGACTATAAGAAGTAGTTAATTAAGGCGTTAACGAGTAGGGCACTAGACTATAAGAAGCGGTCAATTAAGGTGTTCTTAATAAAAGCACTAGACTACAAGAAGTAATTAATTAAGGCGCAGGTAAGCACATGAAGCTTTACATAGAATTAAGGTTTAAACCCCTTCCTACTCCACCACCTTCACCATTAGCTGCAATACTTATAGCTATGATCAGATCGCTAGGAAGCTTATGCCAATTAAGGGAAGTACCTAAGGGACGCTTTATAGGAAAACTAGGCGCAGGGGACTAAATAAGGCGGGCAGAGTTATATAGTATTTTAAATCCTATCTCTGCGTGTAAAAACATTCTAATTAAGTCGAGTATAGCCATAAGCGCCAACGTATTACTAGGCACTGGAGATTAATAAGGGTAACAAGCTAACGTTAAATGAACTTTAAGGCTATAAGCAATTAGGCAGAAAGTTAAAGGCGCTAAGGCATTTTTAAACGCTCTTAAGGTCCATTACTTAGACTGTTAATAAGGCGCCTTCTATTTAGGGACTAGGGCGAGTATAATAAAAGCAAAGAACCTAAAGAGGAAAACTCTCATAAGGGCTTAAGTAGAGAGATTGCTGTAAAAGAATCCTTATAGTATTTATAGAAGAGATCTTATAGAATCTTTAAGGAACCATACAGAGCTTATAAACCACCCTCTTAGCAAATTGTTCGAGGAAGCTGAAGAAAAATACCTTAACAGCCACGAAGAGATAAGGTCTTAGATCGAAGTTAACTCACGTAATCGCAGGGCAAAAGGCTATAAGATCCTTAACTGTAAGTAAGTATATATGTATAAGTTTAATAAGCATGGTAGATTTAAGAAATCTAAAGCGAGGCTCATTATACGGGGAGATTAACAGCTCCTAAATCCTCACGCAAGCAGTTATGTAGCAACACTCGCTAGTAGATTATTTAAAATGCTAATAGCGATCGCGGCACGATTCGATCTAGAGCTTCTGTAATACGATGCAGTTAATGCTTTTATTAACGCAGAGCTCGACGAAGATGTATTTATAAAGATACCTTTAGGCTATCGTAAAGCAGGTACTATACTTAAGCTTAAGAAAGCATTATATAAGCTTTGTAGGTCTCTATTATTATAGTAGAGATCTCTCACCCAAACTCTATATATACTGGGTTTAAAAGCAGTTTCTTATAAGCCTTATTATTTTACTAAGGATAAAGTACTCCTTTTTCTTTTACGTTAATGATATCACCCTCGCGTTTAAAGAGAGAGATAGGGTAAAAGCCCTTAACTTAATCACCTAGCTAGAAAAGAGATACAAGCTTACGAGAGGGAAAGACCTTCAGTAGTTTCTAGGCATTAAGATCCTTCGGGACAGGAATAAGAAGCTTATTTAGCTCTCTTAGTCCTCGTACATTAAGAAGATAGCTAATTTAGTGCAAACAAAGCAGGCTGCGAGCACCCTAATAGCGAAACATAAGCTCCTCCCATTTAAAGGGCTTGCTACTAAAGTAGACATTATAACCTACCTGAGAAAGGTGGGCTCATTATTATATGTAGCGGTGATCACAAGACCCGACATTGCCTTCGCTGTGTCATGATTAGCATGCTTTACAATGAACCCTGAACTTGCTTACTAGGCTGCCGCAGATAAGGTGCTCCTATACCTGCAGGAAACGCATTACCTAGCGCTCCAATTTAAAGGTGAAGACGATTTCCAGGTAGTAAGTAATGCTTCCTTCACCGATAATATGACTGATCGCAAGAGCTCCTAAGCCTACGCTATGAAGCTGTTTAGTGGGATGATTAGTTAGAGGGCGAATAAGTAAGAGATGGTTACAACATTTACGACTGAAGCAAAGCTCTTAGCGCTTTCACAGGCAGCGAAGGAAGCATTATTTGTGAGCAGATTGTTAAAAGAGTTGAAGGTTAGCTTAAAAGACCATCGAATTAAGATTAAATGCAACAACATGCAAACGATACGCTTAGTAACGGCGGAGATCGCTACCCTTAAAACGAGCTTACGGCACGTAGATATTCACAACCATTAGCTTCGACAGGAGGTTTAAAACGGCGGGATCACAGTTTATTACACTAAGAGCGCACAAATGATGGCTGATAGCTTAACTAAGGCGCTTCTAACGGGTTGTTAGGAGAGCTTTCTTAAGCAAATGAACTTATAGGATGTTAAAGAATGGATCACTGAAAGGCAGAAGGGAGACCTTAAGGACCTAGTGGAATTTAACTTGTTTAATGTGGGAGAAGACTAAGAATAGCTTCCACAGCGTTGTTTTGTTTGTTTAGGCTCGCCCTATAAGCTTGCCTAAGGGGGTGTATTAGAAGGAGCGCATGAAAAGGTGGAAGTCATAGCTTACATGTGACTCACATTGCGGTCATTTCCGCGAGCTTACTGGAGGCCATTTTCACGCACTATACTTAATGGAGCTTAACGTTATAGAGTAAGGAAACCTTATTCCAGGTCGCTATAAGATGTTTAAAATATAGGGTCTTCGAGGGTCCTTAAACTATATTAAGCCTTAGATCTTACATAGATACAACCATGGTTAATTAATTAATAAGTTTAAGATTAACTACTCTATTTTAGTGCGCTTCTAAGCCGTAACTTCTAACAGGAGCTATATACCTGCGGGGCTACAAGCGACTAAGGGTCGGATGAGGGGTTAAGGCAAACACATTATCTTAAGACCTTCTCACTTTCATTCTCTCTCCACACGCATTCAACTGGAACTGTCTCACGAGATCACTCCTTGCCGCAATCGCCACCATTTCCACGTACGCGCTATCCTTTCCCAGAATTTAGCCTTATTAGGCTATGTTTCAAGGAGCACTGTAGTTAGCTCCTCCTCGCCACAGCTTTAACTCATTAAATCGTCATGCTTCCGTGGAAGTTTAAGATCCAAGGTTATACCACATAAAGCTATCCTTACCACTCGTTACTTCCTCTTAAGGTGCTTTTCGCTCAGATTAATAATTCGGGATAACTTCTCGATTAGGTGTAATATAGAAGATTATCGCCCTTAAGTCATCCCCGAAGCCACCATCTATCTCTTTATACTGGCTCGCTATCTTCCTGCATTTCTTAGCCCGCTAAGAGAACTTAATTGCTGCATGCTTGCAATTTCGCTAATAAGGAAATAGCAGTCCAAATTGCTATTAGTCCGATCACTAACGTAAGGATAATGCCACTTCCTCCTAAATGTACCATTCTTAAGATAAGCCTTATACTCGACCTATTATTAGCTTATCGTTATATCGATATATTGCGTCGAGTGTTTAAGGCATCTCTAAGAGTAGCTAGTACTAAGGAGATTATCCCTGCAAGGGGGCTCCAGCTGACCTATTATCTGTAAGGGCATAGCTTTTACTTTCCACTTATTAACTCGGTCTAAAGGATGTAATTGCTGCTAGACCGGAGATATTCCAGCCTGACGGAAGAATGATCGGTATGATATTTTAGCTACCGAGCATTTTCTACGCCTTCCTTATCGAGTTGCCCTTAAAATAAGGTGCCCTCGCTTAAAATCTAGCTCGTATCCCTATATAACGCAGCCTAAGCCCCGCCCCACGTCTACCCTCTTCCCTTATTCTCTACCCTTCTAATGGCATCATGCTTTATAGAAGTTTGAGATCTAAGAGACCTAGCACCATCCCTATAGTCACCTGTGCCTCTAATCGTGGCGCCTCTCGCTTATACTAACTAACTCGGGGCTTTTAATTGGACCACGTACGAGATCATCTTCTTTAAAGTCGTCCTTAGCTAAACTTCCTTATCGAAACCTCCTGAGGCACCACCATCTGTTACACGCTAATCTCGCCACTGTGTCACATCTGTTAGCTCAGCCAAATGTAACTGCTGCCTACGCTGGCTGTAATTGTCGAGCTACGTCTCTTAATGAAGTAAGGCCTCATAACCTAACAGTGATCGGTAGTATGGCCAGCATTATCGGACATGCCGTAAACCCTAACGAAAGCATAGGCTAACTTTCCCTCTGCCAATGCTTCCATCCAGGTAAGTGTGAGCCTCGTATTCATCCCCGCGTAGAGATGTGACTTCCGGCTGCTCCACCCTTAGGTTCTTTCTCTTCATTAGAGGCAATTAAGAAGGCACAGCTCATTCCGATCCCTGTAATTATCGCTCGACGGCCTGTCGTTAGATTAATGGATCATGCTTGGCGTCTAAGGCGCCTCCGCGATTAGTTCGTGTAAAAGAGACAGGCTCTACGAACGCGCCTACGCTAACCATCTTCTGAGAGGTACATAATCATTAGTTTAGACAATTATAACCTCGCTCTCTTAGCGCTCATTAGCTTAGCTAAAGCATGCCATTACTGTTAGACTGGACACGTCCTAAATTAAGATGATAATCTCCATAACCCCTTAAAGACGACGGCAGCAGTCAGTTAGAAAACGCAATTCCTTAGTATGATGCATATAATTAAGACGAGCGGATCAGGCGGCACATTGATACTGGTAAGTTCGGGCTCGGCGATGCGTATTAAGACAGAATCCATGCAATTCGAGACCGAGGCAATTTTCTCGCAATCTTAGTTGAAGGTGGGCGACTCAGAGATGAGGCGCTGCCTAGCGCTTAACAACCCCCTGGAGAGGTAGTCGTGTTAGCCTTTGTGGCAGCTTGGAAAAGGCTAGGAGATGGGATCGAGCATTGAGGAGGGGGAATTGGACGGGGCAGCTCGATCACACACGATACTAATAGGAGCATTCGAGCCGAAAAAGAATGGCGAGAAGCAGTAGAGGAGGCTGTAACAGCGGCTGGATTATATAAGTATGAGAAAAGAGAGTTTGATTGCGCGCTGTGGTCATTGTGGTCGTTATGAAGACTTATAGTTCTCGGTAATGGTTAATAGCGAAAGGGTGGGCTAGACGAGAAACGGAGGGAAAATGGTCTAATGGACGGCGAGGACTTTATAGCTGGCAGAAAAGATATGTACTTATATGGCCTTGAGGCAGAAAAGCCGTTAAAATTAGCGGGGTGTGGGTTCCTGCTTAAGGCGTGAAAATGCCGTCATTTCCTAAACAAGAAGCTATTAATTCCAGCAGGCATTCCACGTGGAAGAAAATTACTAATATAAAAGGAACCTTTTTTAACTTCGAGTTTAAATTTATTATTAATATTTATAGTAAGTAACTGCTTATTAATTATATTAATAAGTTCGCGGTAGTTAAAAGTGCCTCTTTTAATTTTTACGTGGTATATTATATTAAAAGCTTAAATCTAGTACTTTTACTTTAAGTTTA
Organism: Diplogelasinospora grovesii; assembly: GCA_033297225.1. Taxonomy (NCBI): domain Eukaryota; kingdom Fungi; phylum Ascomycota; class Sordariomycetes; order Sordariales; family Diplogelasinosporaceae; genus Diplogelasinospora; species Diplogelasinospora grovesii. Next base: position 7,417 of record MU854109.1, on the reverse strand, counting down.
ATCCTTTAATTACCTTTTTAAAGTTATTAAATTAGTCTTTTATATTTTAAACCTTAAGTATAATATTTTGCCTTACTTTATAAAATGCTTACTCTTATTTTAAAATCCACTTACTTATATTATAAGGCAGCTTTATAAGCGATTTAACTACTTATTAATAATTGCTTTAAATAAAAATTTTTTTTTTACTTTCATCCTTCTTACTTAAATCTTTAAGCTATTATATTATTTTTTAATGTTAGTTCCGATAAGATATAAGGTTTTAACGAGATGTAAGTTAATTATTAACGTAACTTAATTCTTAAGATCTTTAATCTTATCGATTTTTTTATTATAATCAGCTTAATTTTATTTATAAAATAAAAGCATTACTTAATAGTTTACTCGTCCTTTAAATAAGAGCTTTATAATACTTTATAGTTTGTTTAGTTAACTAAGTTCCTTCCTCTTTTCGTATACTCTTACCCGTAGTCTTTTAAGCTTAATAAAGAATTCCTTATAATTATAAGTTTCGGGATTAATTTTATTTTATAATTAAGCTACGTTTACCTTAATTTTAAACTCATCATTCTATTCCTTTTAGTCTTTAAAGCTAACGAGGAAGATCTTTTTATCATTTATTAATATAATTATTTTAATATTATTATTAAGTACTTATAAGTAATAAATTATAGTATTAACGTAAAGGAAGTCATTTGCGAGCCGGGCTTATAATTATTAAATGTTACAGCTTACTTATATACGTTTAATTAAGGTTAAAAGTAATATATTACCTATGTTCTATCTTCTAATAAGCTAATTACTAGCTTACGTAGTTTATATAAGAGGGAGCTTCGAAATAGTCATTTTATTAATGGATTATTATTTATCTATATTTATAAGCCTTTAAGCTAATCGGTTAATTAAACTTCTTTAGCTCTTAAGTGCTCTTTATCTCTTATGTTAAGCGCTTATTCCATAACTTTAATAGCTTCTATAGCTTCCATAGCTTCTTATTAGCTAGATCTACTGCTTTTACGTAGTTAATAAGTCTTCCTTTCTTAAGCACCTCACTGCTTACTCTGGTTAATTTAACATATATTATAAAGCGTATCGAGTATTAAAGAGTGTAAGAGTTTAAGAAGCTTATAAGGCTTTAAAGAAGCTATTATAAGTTCCACTTTAAGACCCACTCTTTATACGGTGGCTTATGTGATAATTATTAGTTAATTAGCCTTAAGCCACCTACTCTTTAAATAAGAAATTTATTTATCAATATTATAAAATGGCTTAATAGCTTAGTTAAGCTATTTTCTAATATTAAGTCCCAGGCTTATAAAAGAAAACTTATTATCCTTAATAAAGCTTATTACTTCTTTTTATTATCCCACGATATCCCTTTATATCCCATCTTATTACTTTTATATCCCGTTTATTATGCTTATAAAGAGGAAGAGGGAGCTTTAGTTTGTAAATAGCTATAAGCTATAACTATATATAGGTAGGTTAACTATTAAGGAGCTCTTAATGATTAATAAGGCACTCTCTTAATAATTATTATAATAGTACTTAATAGGTTTATTATATTAATGACGTAGTCTTAATGTACATTTTAATCTATTTAGAATCTATTAATAGTTAGATTAAGGTCGTAATAAAGCTTTAATAAGATCCTCCTTAAAATGGTATTTTAACTGGAAAACTAAGAGTATACTACTAGTATAAAGTCGATGCTTTTAACGACCTTAATAATAATCATTTCATTAACTTAAACTAATATTAAATTAATATAAAGGAATTACATTAAAGCTTATATAATAGCTTATAATATATATATAGCTCTTTTACTTAAGACTATAAGCAGAAAGTTATTTAGGCATTAAATATTATTTATTTAATGTAAGGAGGGTATTTAAGGTCTGCGCACCACCGCTTGCTAGTTGTAAAAGAGAAGTCTTATTGTTATAGACTAGATCAGCTTATCCATCGCATTATAAGTGGTCTTAATCTCACTGTATATTTCGTTATAAGTACGTATATTCCTATTATGAGTAGTATAGTTAGTAACTCTTTTAATTCTCTTAATAAGTTAATGCTTTACAATACTATAGTAGGTACGAAAATAAAGGTTATAATGTTTTTAAACCTATTATCACATAATATAGCGAAAGGTAATGTTAAAAGTCACGGCTTGCAGTGCACACGTAGTAATTAAGGTCAACTTGTGTTATTCTTAATCAACTGTCTAGCAGGCCATTTCTGGCCATTTGATGGCTTATACGAACAGGTCTGGAACAAAGAAGAGCGTAATGGATCATCATTTTCCCGCGTTATGGAGCAGTCCTTCCGTTTGCGCCAATTGGCTTCTTTGTTTGCCAGAAGCGCTCCATTCCATGCGTTGTGGGCCAAATGCGCCCGCATTCCTTAGGCGCTCATTCCACTGCTTCCGGCCTGCGGCCTGTCACGTAACATCCTTTCCTGGGGCATAGTTCAACTTGTGCATCTAACACACCCCCTCAGGCAAGCCTGTAAGGCGTGCTTAGACCTTTAAAGCTATTCCCAGTCTTCGTTAATGACCATTGCGTCTTCTTAGAGCTCTCCCTTCTGCCGTTCAGTGATCCTTTCCTCGATGTCCTTTAAGTTCATCTACTCTAGGAAGCTTTCCCATGCTCCCTTAACCAGAGCCTTAGTTAGGCCATCTGCCATCATTTCTACGCTCTTAGTGTAACAGACTGTGATCCTTCCTTCTTGCACCTCTTAACGCAGCCAGTGGTTATAAATATCCACGTGCCGTAGGTTCATTTTAAGAGTTGCGATTTCTGCGTAGATTAGCCTGATCATTTATATATTGTTACACTCGATTCGTATACGCGTGTTAATCTTAACTCCTAGTTCCTTAAGTAGTCAGCTTATAAATAAAGCTTCCTTTACGGCTTATAATAGTGTTAAGAGCTTAGCTTCTGTTATTAACGTTATAACCGTCTCTTGCTTATTAGCTCTCCACCTAATCATCCCACCGAATAACTTTATAGCGTAGGCTTAGGAGCTTTTTCGATCGACTGTGTTATCGGTAAAGGAAGCATCGCTAGCGACTCGGAAATCGTCTTCTCCTCTGTATTAGAGCGTTAGGAACTTCGTTCCTTACAGGTACAGGAGCACCTTATCTGCGGCGGCCTGGTGTTTAGGCCTAGGGTTAGTTATGAAGCGCGCTAGCTTAAATACGGCGAAGGTAACGTTGGGCCGTGTGATTACCGCTGCGTACAATAAGGAACCTATTTTCCGTAAGTAAGTCACGATGTCGGCCTTACTGGCTAGGCCTTTAAACGGAAGGAGCTCTTCTTTAGTCATTAAGGTGCTCGCTGCCTGCTTGGTTTACGTTAGATTAGCGATCTTCTTATAATATGATGCTTAAGAGAGCTAAATAAGCTTCTTCTCTCTGTCTCTAAGCACTTTAATGCTTAAGAACCACTGTAACTCCTTTCCTCCTGTAAGCTAGTATCTTTACTTCAGTTGCTCGATTAGGGCGAGGGCATTAGCTCGGTCCCTTTCGTTAAACGTTAAGATAATGTTATCCACGTAAAAGAAAAGGATCACTCCATCCTTAATAAAGTAACAGGGCTTATAAGGCACTTATTAGAAGCTAAGGGTACGTAAGGCTTATGTAAGGGATCTTTACTATAGTAATAGCGACCGCCGAAGTCCGTATAACGCCTTCCTAAGCTTAAGTATTGTTCCCGGCTTTTAATAGCTTAACGGCATCCTTATAAACACTTCTTCGTCGAGTTTTACGTTAACGAACGCGTTAACTGCGTCGTATTACAGTAGCTTAAGGTCGTATTATACAGTAATGGCGATTAGCATTCGGAAGGATCTTTTAACCAGTGTTACCGCGTAACTACTTACGTAAGGGTTAAGGAGCTATTAATCACCTCTTATAACGAGCCTTACTTTAGCTTTATCGAATCTGCCATGCTTATTAAATTTATACACATATACTCACTTATAGTTTAAGATCTTCTATCCTTTAGCACTTAGATCTTTAAAGCAGATTTCCACTTAAGACTTTATGTCCCGGTAGCTACGTAAGTATACTTCTTCTGCTTCTTTAAACTGCCTGCTTATAAGATGGCCCTTAAGCTCTGCGTGGCTCTTTAAAGGCGCTAAAAGATCTCTTCGGTGTAATGACCGAGGCTTCCTTATTAACCTTTCCACTATAGCTCTTATAAGGACCTTCTTCTTTAAGTTCTTTACCACTCCTGCCCGGGTCCCTATAAAGAAGGCTCCCTGCTAGCAGTCCGTATAATGTAGCTTCGAAGTAAATGGAGGATGCTTTAACCTTATTTAGCTTACGCCCAGTTAGTTTAACCTTATTTAACTTAATATGCTTAATTAGTTTTTTAACTTTAATTAGCTTACGCTTAGCTGTTCTTAGTTTTTAACGCTTAAAGTATAATCCTTTAACCTTATTTAACTTATGCTTAGTTAGTTTAACCTTATTTAGCTTAATACGCTTAATTAGTTTTCCAGCCTTAATTAGCTTACGCTTAACTACTTTTTAAGGTTTAAGGGCCTTTAAGTCTTTAATTTAATAACTGTTAAGAGTCCGGTAGCATCTCGCCCTTAGTCTTTAATACTAACGTTTAAGATCTTTAACCTTAATTAGCTTACGCTTAGTTAGTTCCCTTCTCCCTGCCTTATTTAGTCCACTGCTCCCTCCTTTCCCATAAAGCGTCCTTTAAGTTCTAAAGGTAATAGCTTTCTTAATGGTCTGATCGCAGCTACTAACATTGCTGTTAGCGGCGAGGGTAGCGGAGTTAGTAGAAGCTTAAATCTAGCCTCCGTATACTTACCCCTTAACTGCTTATTTATACCTTATTTAACTGCTTCTTACAGTTTAGCATTATAGTCTTTAATAGCTTCTTACGTACTGGTTTCATCTTTTATAAAGTCCTTTAAGTCTCTCACTTCTTAAAGATCTTTTAACGCTAGTTAAACTTACTTATCTTTTAATGTATAGCTCTTTTAAAGCTATTCGGCTAACCTTTCCAAATTAACCTTATAAATATCGTCTCTTATAGTCTTTAGGTTCCCGTTAAAGACCGTTTTCTCATTAAACATCACGTCTCTTATAACCACGACTTTATTAAGAGCTAAGTTCTAAATCCTATAAACGTTCGTTAATTAGTATCTTATTAAGTAACTAATCCACGCCTTAAGGTTTAGGCGCTTCTTACGCTGTTCCCGCTTCATTGCTTCCGTGGTAAGGGCGTAAGCTTTACAGCTAAAGGTCTAAAGGTGGGACTAGTGTGGCTTCCTTTACTCCCTATCCTTTAAATGGAAGCTTTCGAATAGCGTTTTCCATCTATTTTTATATCTTAGCATACGGTTTAACAGATACACCGTAGTCCTTAATATCTCTCTTTATAATACGTTTAGAAGCTTTACACCTATTCTTATTAAGCGTATCTTCTCCTTTACCACACCCCTTAAGCGTTCCGCGCCTCTATTCAGCGCTTACGTATAAGGAGGGGAAGGCTCGATTTTAATGCTTTAAAGCTTAATAAAGCGCTTTACTTTAAGCTTAACGGTGACCATTTCGTTATCGCACTCGATCACTTTAACCTTAATCCCATACTAACGTTTAAGCAGGCCCAGTAAGATCTTTAGCGCTATGATAATTAACATTACAGTTTAGTCTTTTAAGTAGAAGTCTTAACGGTATCCAGTACCCCGATAAGTAACTAGCATCAGGCTTAAATAACCTTTCTAATCTTCCTCGAAGTCGTGGAAATCGATCGCTAGTCTTTCTCCTACTCCCTTACGTAGCTCCCTCGGGGTACGTTTAATTTAATGCTTAAGTTTTCCTTATGCGCAGACCTCACACTCTACGGTTATAATGCCCTTAATTCGCACCCCTTAAGAGTTGTTAACTAAGTGCTCGAGAGCTTCCGGGCTTAAGTGACCGAGGCAAAGGTGCTACTTAAAAGCATCTGCTCTTATAAGCTTCTTTTTGGTCCATGTGTTAAACTTATTCCTACGCGTAAAGAAAGCTACTTAGTTAACGTCTTCCGGGATATGCTTTATAACGAATTGGTTATGGATTTCGGTTAGGGCGCATAGAACTGATCCATCTGATCGTTTTAAGAGCGTAGGATCCGACCTATTGTCTTAGTAAAATCCTCTTTAGCGCAGTTTTCGCAGTGAAATTAGGTTATAAGCAATTTCCTCGTAGTACGCTACATTATATAGGCGCAGTAACTTTTCCTTTCCGGCTAGCAGTTAGACCTTAATATCCACTTCGCCGTAGCTTAAAATCGGTATTTAGTGATCGCTTGCTTAAATGCAGTCGCTTAGCGCCGCTCGCCTGAAGTTTAAGAAGTGGCTTATTTAATTAAAGATATGGAGGGTGGAACTAGAGTTAAGTATTGCCGAGTGAACTAAGGGATAGGATTGAATTATGAACGCTGCTCCCTTAATAGTTATAAAGGTTAACTTAATCTCTGCCATCCTTTTAAGCAGTTAAGAACGCTTTAAGGAGCGCTCCCTCTGCCTTAAATCCTTTAACGAGCTTATTAAGTCATCTTTCTTCGTCTTCTTCTTAAACTTAAGATTCTTAACTTCCTTCTTAAGGTTCTCATCCTCCTTAAGAGCCTTATTCACCTTCTCTTTAATATGATCGCGGGGTTTAAACCAGTTAAGAGCTCTCTTTAAGAATAGGTAAAAGCACTTAATTAAGACGTGATAATCCTATTTGCACGCACTGCACTAAGCTTTCTCCCTTAACCTCTTACCCTTTAAATGCTTCCTTTTATTTCTTCTTCCTCCTCTTTCCTTACGTTCTTCGTCATCGCTAGCATCCTTATTACGCTTATGGTTATAAAAAGAGCCCTTACTTACTTCGGGGCCGGTGCGGGTATTATTGTTAAAGGTAAGCAACTTTCTGTTAATAGTGTTTATAAGGTCGCGGTAATTAAGAGTGCCGCTGTCGATCTGCTCACGGTATGACATGTTAAAAGACTAGATCTAGTACTCTTAACGCGGGTCAGCTCCCTTAATTGCCTTCTCGAAATCGTTAAACCAGTCTTTAGTAGTCTGGACGTTAAGCACACCCTTTAACTTTGCCTGGGTGAACGCATGCTCCTAATCCAGAACCCACTTGCTTATATCGCGCGGTTGCTTCGTGAGCGGCTTAACTGCCTGCTAGTACTTGTTGCGAGCAATCTTTCTTTCCTCCGAATCTGTTGCTCCCACTTACAACTTCAGGTTTACGTACCACTTGTTAAGGGTGCCCTTAGGTAGGCATGAAGTCTTAACCAAATGTGCGCTAATCGTTGAAACGACCTAATCCTTAAGACGTCTGACGCGCTTAATCTCCTTTTCGTAGTCGTCCTTCTCTTGTTTGTAGGAGGCCATGGCCATCTGGTAGTTTGAACGGCCT
>MU854108.1:0-15445 GCA_033297225.1 Diplogelasinospora grovesii | reverse complement strand
CCATGGCTTCCTATTGGCCAGATCCACTGCTTCCACGCAGTCAATGGGTCTTCCTTTCCTGGGCGCCTCACTGCTTACTCCGGTCAATCCAACACCTTTTAAAGGTGGCGGGAGGTTTTTATAGTATAATAACCGAGGCTTCTTTAATAACCTTTCTATAATAGCTTTTATAAGGACCCTTCTTCTTAAATTAATTACCTTTCTTACCTGGGTTCTTATAAAGAAGGCGCTTTATTAACATTCTATATAATGTATCTTTAAAGCAGCTAAAGTATGCTTTAACCTTATTTAACTTATGCTTAGTTAGCTTTTAATACTCGTTTCTAGCTTTATTTAGCTTATACTTAGTTATATTCTTTTAATATTATTATTAAGAAGCTTTAACCTTATTTAGCTTATGCTTCGGCTTAATTAAAGTATTAAATTTTATTATAACCTTATTTAGCTTACGCCCGGTTAAGGTATTAAGGTTTATTTTCCTTCTTCCCACCTTAATTAATTTATTACTCCTTCCTTTTTTATAAAGTATTCTTTAAAGTTTAAATAAGGTAGCTTCTTTAACGAGGTTATTATAGCTATTAATATTACTGCTGGTAAAGAGGATAGTAAAGTAAGAAGAAGCTTAAATCTAACTTTTATATACTCTTTTAACCTTAGCTACTTATTAATACTTTAATTAACTACTTCTTATAGTTTAATATTAGTCTCTTTAATCACTTCTTATACCTTAAATTCATTTTTTATAAAGTCTTTTAGTTTTCTTACTTCTTAAAAATCTTCTTTTAACAGTTAAACTTACTTATCTTAGTTTTTTAACGTTCCGTTTTATTAAAGCTATTTAGCTAAAGCTTTTAAATCGACTTACTAAATATCATCTTATATTTTTTAAAGGTTCTTATTAAATAAGCTTTTCTTATTAAAGATATAGGAAAAGAGCTTTTAATCTTAAAGAAAACCTTAAAGGATTTATTAAAAAAAGGGTTTATTTAAATAAGTAGCTTAAAAGTAATGACCTTGGTTTTATTTATATAAAAACTTGGGGGAAGATTATGGTTTTATATCGATTATAAAGCGTTAAATGTTATTATAAAACTAGATGAATACTTTTTACTATTTATAAAAAAGATACTCCATAACCTTAAAAGCATTAAGTAGTTTACGAAAGTTAACGTAATATAAGCTTTTTATAAAATCTATATTATAAAAGGAAAAGAGTATAAAGTAGCTTTTAAAACCCATTATAAACTATTTAAATAAATAATAACCCCTTTTAAACTACGTAAAGCCCTAATGATATTTTAACGGTATATTAATATAATATTACGAGAATATCTTAACGACTTTACTTCTATATATATAAATGATATTATTATTTATTCGAGCAGTATTAAAAAAAACTACCTTTTAAAGGTACGAAAGGTATTAAAACCACTTAATAAGTACGAGTTATACTTAAACCTTAATAAATATAAGTTCGCGAATAAAAAAGTTAAATACTTAAGCTTTATTATTTATATAAGTGTAAATATTTAAATGGACCTGGAAAAGATCTATATAATCTTTAACTAAGCTATATTAACCTCGTAAAAAGGCATAAGGAGCTTTTTAAAATTCGTAAACTTTTACTATATATTTATCCTTAAGTTCTCTATAATTATTGAATCATTAATTATATTAACGGGTAAGAACGTTACATTTAAATAAAAGGGTGAACAGTAAGAAGTATTTTAATTACTTAAATCATTATTTATATACGCCCTAATTTTTACTAAATAGAACCTTAAAAAAGCTATGTTCTTAAAAGTAGACTATAATAGCTATGCCCTTAATGGCACCTTAACGTAAAAAGTAAATAGTTAAAAGTATATAATAATATTTTACTTTTAAAAGCTTAACTTAATGAAATAAAACTATTTAATCCATAATAAAAAGATACTCGTTATTATACGCTGCTTCGAGCAATAATTTATAAAGCTCCATAGCTATAAAAGCTTCATTATCGTTATGGATTACCATAACCTTAAATACTTTATAATTAAATAATGGCTTTTAAAGTAATAAGCGTGGTAAGTAAAGTATTTTTCATGCTTTAAGTTCTAGATTTAATACCATCCTAGAAAGGAAGTTATAATACCAAATACCCTCTTATAAAGGGATTAAGACTACTTTATAAATGAAGATAGTAAAGCTTATAATCTATAACTTATATTAAAAGAGGCCTTACATAATTATATCTAAGTATCCATAATGAGAGGAGAGGAGGCACGTAATAAAATATATAAAATATAAGTTTTTAATAATTTAGATTTATAATAGCTTTAAGTAAAGACTTTAAAAGAAGACTTACTTTATTAAAGCATTTACCGCGTTATAAAAGAAAAAGCACATAACTTAAACATAAAGTTATAATTAAAAGTATAAATCATTAAGTATAATATTAATTAAAAAGATCACTTAACCTACTAATAAAAGATTTAAGTCTTAAAGGCACTAATAATAATAAAAGTAACGATAAGAAAAGGACCTTTATAGTACGAAATGTTAAATAAGCTAAAAGCGCGCTTAATTTAATAGATTTACGATTTATTTATAATTAATTACTTAGGTTAAAAAAGCATAATATTTATAATATTACGAGACTTTTATTAACCACTCTTATAATAATACGTAAAAAGGTTCCTTTATAACTATAACATTTATAGCTACATTAAAATATAACGAGAATATAAGCGGGGCTTATTAAAGCCTTTACTCATTTTTAACTAGTTTTATTAAAAGATTTAAATAAACTTTATAATAAACTTATTTTTAACGAATGGGAATCGTTACTTATAAGTAATAAAAGACCACTTTAATAAAGAAGTTATCCTTAAACTAATGCTTATTATAAATACAGAAGCTTATATTAAGCGCTTTTTTTAATACTTTACCTACTTTTATTAATAATTAAAAGTAATTATTAACAATAAAAGGTTAAATTAAATAAGCCACTTTTAATAGCACCTTTATAAGCTATTATAAATCGATTAATAATTAAGCACTATTTACTATGCTTAATTAAATAGCGGACTAGAGCGTATAAACTAAGAAGTTTAAGCATACTTATTAGCTTTTATTAATTAAAATTAAAATGACTAGGATAAGTAGTGCTTAACGGCGTAAATAATAATAAATGGTAAAGTGAATACTTTTATTAATATGTTCCTTTTCTTCGTTACGCATGGTTATAAACTTATATTAATAATACTAGTCTTAATAAAAATATTAACGAAAAAGTATTTAGTAAAGGTACTTAAAGTAAGAGTAAAAGTATTTATAAATAAGTTATAATAAATTATGGACTTATATTAAGCCTTAATAATAATGGTAACATAAAATTAAAAATGATTTATTAACTGATCTCATACCTTAATGGAATGATTTAAGGTTAAGGATAAAATATAATTAAACTTTAAAAACTATAATATTACACAGCTTAAAAAGAAGTTAAATTAATTACATGTTAAATATACAGTTATTAAAGTGTTAAAATCATACGTTATAAAGCTATCCGAACTACTTAATAATATATATAATAAGTTTTACGTCGACTTTTTACGTAAAGTAATGGAAGACCTTTTATTCGATTAAAAGTAAATGGACTCGTAACCTTTAACGTTATAAGTTAATGAAAAGAAATAGTTTTTTATAAATAAGATTTTTTATGCCCGTATTAAAAGAGTTGAGAAAGGAAGACATTATAAAGTCTTTATATGATAAACCAGTTATTAAAACTTATCTTAATACTTACTTACTAACTTTATAAATATAAAAGCTTTAATAACGTTTAAATGGAAGTATAAGCTTATATTATATAATAAAGGTCCGCGTTAAAAGTTTAACATATAAGAAAAGTAGTTATAAGTAAAGTTACTTAAAACAATGTAAAAGAAAAAACACGTTAAATTTATAAACTTAAAAATATCCACGTATATAAGCGTAAGACCCGAAAATTAAGCATTAAGGTTTTAGTATTATCCCCGGCCTTATCTTTATTATTATCATTTTCTTTACCCCTTTCTCCCTCCTTATGATCTTTATCATCATTATCGGTTAACTATTCTTTAAAAGTAGTAACTTATGCTTTAAAAGCAGTTAATGGGCTAGCCAAAATATAATAAACTATAGTACCTATAAAAGAAAAGGCGTTAACGTTAAAAGCATTAAACGTTAAAATGGTAACTATAAAGAAAGCAGCGGATATACTAGTCTCATTAATACTAAATAGAACGCCGCGCCGAAGTAAGAAAGTATATATGAAAAAATAAGTTTAGCTTTAATTAAAGCTTAAAGGCTACGATATACTTTATAAATAAAGCGAAGGACTTTAAATGCTTACTTTACTTTTTTCTCCCTTTTTATTTAATGGGCAGTATTTTATACATGCTAGGGAGATAAAATAATAAGGAGAGTGGACTTATAAGCGCGGCTTAAAATAAAATAAGTATAATAAACATTATGCTCGTTATTAATGACACCGCCGTAACTTATGTAAGTCTCATTACGATTTATATAATGAAAGCATAAATACTAATGGTGGGAGCCGCATATAATTATCTTTTTTTTTTTTTTTTACACGTTAATATTTACTATATAGTTAAAAAGGGAGTAAATATATAAGGGACAAGCTGCCTTTACATGCCTACTTAAAGGGAGGTAGTGGCGATAATGTTAGCTTATAAAGAGTTAAAGTATTAATAAGAGGCATTTTATCATTATAATTATACTACGTAATTATTAGCTCGATACGCGTAATAAGGTGAAAAAGGAGAGTATTTTATAAATACGTTATTATTATTATAATTAAAAAAGTAAGAAATCTTATAAATATTATAGTATAGGCTAATAAATAGCATAAAGAAAAGCGTAACCATTATTATAAGAACGGAGCTAATAAAGTGTAACAATCCGGTGTCTACACTGCTAGGGAATAAACAATGGAACTCTAATGAGGTTAATAGGCGAGACTCTGACAATGCGTTGCACTTAGGTTCGGACACAAGACTGTAAATGATAGCTTAAGCACTTATATTAATTACTGTCATAACAAAGGGAAACTATCTAAGTCGCAGTTATGACCATTATATATATACTTCTTAGATCACTCTAGATCACCGCGATCCATCGTGAGCCTAGTGATCCTCCATACCTTAGATCACTCTAAATCACTTAGGCTCTCCGTGAGCCTAATGATCCTTTACCGTAAGGATCACCTTAAATCACCCATGTTTCCCGTGATCCCAGTGATCTACTGCTAATTAGTCCACACTAGCGGGGTTAAGCCCCACTAGCCTATTCTGCCTTGTGTCATCTTTCCTAACTTCCCGTTTAGCCGCTAGCCCCGCCTGGGCCTGTCGTCCTGCCGCCAGCTGCCTGCCGGCTGCTAACCCTTTTAGATTCGTGACACGGTGCCCCTCCTCCACGGGCTTCGTCCCGAAGACCTTATAAGCGCCGCTAACCAACAGTTATCCTATCCTTCTCCACGCTTAATAAGTGTTTCCTGTTTTCCTTCTTTTCCTTCTCCTATAATAGCGTACGCCTACTAACAGGATGTCGAACAGAACAACCAGCTCGCGTGTCGAGAAATCTACATAAAAGAAAACATCCGAACGATCGCTCCTTTCTGCATCGATTAACTCTTTTAGTTTCGAAGTTATGCCGTGTTCTTATTGTTACAAGCACGCTCGTGTATGTAAGATGCTCGATCGCTCCCGTCGTTACGGCGAGTGTGTCCGCCGTAGTCGTTCTTACGACGGTTCCGGAGTCCCGGTTTCTTCTCGTTCGTGGTCCGGACTCCTTTGTTTCTCCTCTTACTAACACTTTACAGTCGCTCGCATCCTTGTTAAGGCGAAGCGTCTGGACGAGGCGGAATAAGAAGCTGAAGGGCAGCTCCGTGCCGAGCGCGCGAACCTCTCCGAGGTTTAGCGTTAGGCCGCGGAAGCTTAATTTAGGCTTAACGAATCTCTTGCTCGCTTAGACCGCTTACGTCGTTAACGACGGTCCCTTATCACCCGCGGTAGTGAACTAACCCGCCGCGGTCTGGCTTCTCTTAATGAGATGGAGGCTAAGGATAAGGCTACTGTCGCGAGGCAGGCTGCTGCCTTCGACGCTCAGTCCTTCGGCGCGCTTAATGTAATTAACTGGGACGCGCTCCTTATTGGTCCTTTAGGCTCGGGTGCTATAAACGGTCCGGATTCTGCTGGTGGAAGCGTTATAACTCTTATTAATAATTCTGCAGGTGTTCTATAGGTTCCTACGTATTTTCTTCGTGCCCGTATCCTTCCTACTTAACTAAGTACTTTACTCCTTTTACTGCTTCTCTCGAGTTTAAAATGCTTTCTATATCGAACTCTCTTTCTTCGGTTTCCACCTCCACGTATCGTTCCAGTTTAACGTTCTTTAATGCTAGTTTTAATAGTGAAACATGAAAAACCTTACTCCTTAACCTTATAGTAGGTAGTAAGTTTAGCTCGTAGTTTAACGCCGCGACTTTCTTATTAATTTTAAACGGTCCGATTTTTTTAAAATCCAGTTTGTCGCTTAGCCGCTTTATTTTCAGATTCCTTTTAACGAGGTAAACTTTATCCCCCTCTTTTAACGGTGGTCTTTTAACGCGCTTTCGGTTTACGTACTCCTTTATCCTTTATCGAACAAACTCTAGCTCGACCTTCAGGTTCTCGTGCAGTGAGGTAAGTCTTTCAGCTGTAACAGCTGCTCGTGGTACGTGGACTTCCGGTCCCTAGCGTAAATCTGCCTCGTACCCGTAGTTCGCGAAGAACGGTGTTACTCTTATCGTCTCCGTCCTCGTCGTGTTATACGCTAGCTGCGCACATAGTAGTTACTTTACTTAGTCGTCTTACTTATGATTAACGTATGCCCTTAAGTATGTTTCTAACACTTAGTTCATCCATTCCGTTTATCTATCCGTTTGTAAGTGATATACGGTCGAAAGTTTACTCTTTACTGCCATCCTTTTTATTAATGCTTATTAGAACTTAAATGCGAACCTCGTGTCTTTATCGGTAACGATCTCGTCCGGCTATTTATGTTAGCTTGCTACTTCTCTCACGAAGAGAAACGCTATCTGCTCCGTAGTAGTTAATTCTTAATACGGTAAAAAGGCTCCCCACTTAGTTAACCTCTCCACCACCACCCAGATACTGTTATATACCACTCCCGTCACTAGGTCCTTTAACGGTGGTAGCTTAATAATAAAGTCCATCGTGACTAATCCCCATGCTCTTTCTACTACCGGTAATAGTTTTAATAACCCGTACGGCTAATGCCTTACAGCCTTAATCTTATTACACAGGTCGTATCCTTTTAATGTTTCCTTCACGCTTTCCTTTAGTCTTAGCTAGCTAAAGTGTCGCTATACCTAATAAACAGTGCGCGTGATTCCGAAGTGTCCTCTTAGCGGTGACTCGTGGATCTGCCGTATAACTTCTGTTCGTTGTTCTAGTCGTATATACGCCTTCCCTTCGTGCCACAGCTTTCGTTATTATAAGTACACCCCTTTTTCTTTCTCACTTACTTCCCACTTAGCTCGTGCCTCCTTATCGAGTTCCTCTTAATATTTCCCGAAACTGGGTCGTTATTCCCGATATATAGCATAGCTTTTTAATTAAGCTTACAGTGGTTTTACCGCGAAACAGTCCTTATTAATTTATGGTTAATGTTAAAGTGATCCGTCCTCTTATTCTTTAAAGACTGGTAACGTCTCCTTCCTTTCACTTTTCTTATAATCCGCTCGTCGGCTTAATGCATTTACCCTTACGTTTTCCGATCCTTTAACGTAATGTATCTCGAAGTTAAAGTCTGTTATAAACTCTGCCTACCTTACTTACCTCCCGTTTAAGTTCTACGAGCTTGTCTAGTACCGTAAGTTCTTATAGTCCGTATACACTTACATTAGGTACGCGGTTCCACTTAAGTACGGTGTCCACTCTTTAAACGCCTTAACGATAGCTATAAGCTCCTTATTATGGACCGGGTAATTAAGTGCTGGTCCCGATAAGGCCTTCGAGAAGAACGCGATAAGGTGTCGCTTCCCCTCGCCGTCTCTTTAACTAAGTTGCCCCCCGATCGTAAAATCCGATGTATCGGTCTCGACTTTAAACGGTTTCGTTAGGTCGGGTAGTTTTAACATAAAGTCGCTCACGATAAGTTCCTTAAGCTGTTAAAATGCCCGTTCTTAGTCCTCTCCTTAATGAAACTCCACGTCCTTCTTAGTTAAGTCGTGTAACGGTCGCACTACCTCTCCGAAGCCTTTAATAAACATTCGGTAAAAGTTTACGAACCCGACGATAACGCGTACTTCCGTAACGTTCGTCGGTATCGGCCAGTTCCGTACTGCTTCTACCTTTTTTAGTTCCATTTTAACCTGTCCTAACGATATTAAGTATCTTAAAAACACGGTCTCTTATACGTGGAACTCGCTCTTCTCCTTATTTATTAACAGCTTATATTACTATAACGTATCGAGCACTTCCCTTACATGCCTTTTATATTCCTTTAACGTTCTCGAAAAGATGAGAATGTCGTCGAGATAACACACTGCTGTCTTATTTAAATATGGTCGTATCGCATAGTTAATAACGGCTTAAAACGTGGCAGGCGCATTCGTTAGTCCGAACGGCATTACGAGGTACTCGTAATGTCCGTAAAGCGTGCGAAATACGGTCTTCCATTCGTCGCCCTTTTTAATGCGAATGTGGGCGTAAGCAATAAGAAGGTCTAATCGTATAAAGTACCTCGCTCCAGCTAACTAGTCCCTTAAACGCGAGATTAATAGTAGCGGATAACGATTCTTTACCGTTTAATCGTTTAACTGTCGATAGTTTATACATATACGAAGCTTCCCGTCCTTCTTTAAAATAAACAGCATTAAGTATCTTACTAGTAATGTCGATTCCTTAATGTAGCCTCTTTTTAAGTTTTCCTTTAAGTACTTCTTTAACTCCTCGTTTTATCGTGCATTGCTATAATACACTTTAAAGAGTCGTAACTACGCTCCTTCTTTAAGCTTAATTTCGTAATCTTACGGACCTCTTTTTAATAGTCCTTTTAAATGCTTACTTTTAAATGTTAAGTAACCTTAGTACTCCGATAGTATACTATTCTTCCGGGTCCCCCCACTTTGCTAATAGTATGTAAACTTGCCCGCTATTATAATAGTATTTACGGCTTCCGTTTAAGTGACCCGTCCTTAATACGTTTAATGCTTACTCTCTTTTATAAAGTACATATCGACTTCGCCGTCTCTTTTCGGTGACTCCCGTGCCAGCGTCGTTTCGGCGTCTTAGCTCCTTAATAAATCTTTTCTTTTAATGGTCGGGTGCTTCCGTTATCTTAGTCGTAAGTGGCTACCGCCTTTTTAACTAATGTTTAAGTTATACTCCTCGTGCTATAAGCGCCTTAAAATTATGTCTTTACTCGGCCTTATGTTTACGATGTCGAATATCGTTTTCATAGTCTTTCCTTTAACTCGAATGTTTAATAGTATCGTTACTCTTTTAGCCCATTACGTGTCGAATAGTCCCTTAATCATTACCGGTTACTGCTTTTCTTCTTAAAACATTTATAGTTCGTTAATAACCTTTAATAACACTAAGTCTACTTATAACCCTCCGTCGACCAGTGCTCGGATCCGATGTCTTTCCCATTCCACATCTATATACAGTTTACGGTCTTACTAAGCAACGTTGGTTTCCGCCACTTCCTTCTCTTAAGGGTTTCTTTTTATCGTCGTATCGTTAATCCCCCCGTTATCGGTAACATCGGCTCCGCTATAGAGTTAGGCGCTCGCGGCCCGCTCTTCCTCTTTTCGAGTGGTCTCGGTGCTTAGTCCTACGGCTGATTCTCCTTCGTTCAGCGCGTCGAATCCGCTTAGCCACGTTTAGCTAGCGTGCCGCCACCCTTCGTTACCAGCCCCCCTGTTTACGTGCTTCCGCGGTGGTCGAGACTTGTTACGGTTCTCGTGCCACTACTCGCACTTTATCCTTACATGGTGCATACAGTTTACAGCCGCACAGTATAGCAACGAAACGTCTGCTTACGCCCTACTGTTTCTATATGCTGCCGGGTACTAATATCGTGATCGTACCGCGATCCTAACGACGTTTAATACCGGGTCCCTACACCGCTTCACTTCCTAACGGCCTTTTAATGAGCTCGCTTAGTACACCCACCGAACCGGCTCCACTCTCCCGTTAGTGTCTCGTGGTCGTTCCGGTTAAAAGTCGTGCTTATGCTTTTCCTTATAGTAAGTTCTGCACCCGTGGTAAATGTAATAAAACCACGCCACCTATAAGTGTCCTGCGTGCCTTTAATTTAACTCGTCTATATCTTCGGTGTACACTTCCTCCCTTAATCCGTACCCGTGTTCTCGGATGTAAGAGGTCGTTCTTCCGTCGCACACTGCTCCTTTCCGCTTTTAATAGTCGCACTATAAGATGGACGGCTATCCTTCTGTTATCTGTTTTTCTTCTTCGCCCTCGTACTCTTATTCCGGTAATACGATCGCGTCTTTTTCCTCCTCTTCTTCTAGTCCTAATAGTCCGTCCTATTAGGTCCTAATTGTTACAACTAATCTTATAGTTTGCACGACGTCGCTTTAAAGTTATATATAAGCCTATTTAACCGTTTCCAGGTCCTCTTACTTCCTCCGTAACTCGCTCCTAGCCATTATAACCACCCCTTATGCTTCGAGTACCTTACTTTACAGGTAAACCGCACTTAATCTTAACGTTTAGCCTATTTAAGTGGTGCTCCACTGCCCCCTCTCGTCTTAAGTTAGCGTTAACCCTTACTGTTCAGCTATTAGCAGTAGCCTTAGTGGTGGCTCGACATAGTCGAACGAGATTCTTAAATTATCGTTTACCACGCCTTACTGGTCCGTCTCGTTAGAACCGCTGCTATTACTGTTATCGTCGACTTCTCCTCCTAGCGTTTAGTCGTCGTCCGTAACGTCCTTTTCGCTATTATAGCTAGCGCACGCGGCTTCTAGCCCCTTCACCTCCTTCGAGACGTTTGCTACTTCTTTCCTTAAGACCGGCTTCCATCTAATCTTCTTCTGCTTCTTACACTCTCGCGCGTAGTGTCCTTTCTTATTACAGTTATAACACTGTACGTTAGCTTTGTTTCGGGGTCTTCCTACTTAGGCTTACGCTGCGTCGACGTCCATAGGTCTAAAGTATGTCCCCCACGACGTTCCCTTATACTTATTCTTCTTATAACTGTCCCTTAATGCGTTCCTAACAGGCTGGTAGCTCTTCCCACCCTTCTTCTCTCGCTGCCTGGTAAAGTTACGGTCGTCGATCTTAACTGCCAGCGCGATAAAGGCGTCGAGCTCCAACTCCTGCTAATCCACCTTATACACTTCGTCCTTCATACCATCCTTCAGTCCTTCGTAAAACACTCGCTTCTACGCATCCTCATTCCAACGTGTCTTCATGATTTCTTACATGAATTCCGTTACGTAAGTAGACGCCGCTTTAGTTTGCTTTAGCCGTCCTAGTCGTTCTTCGGCTCGGCGAACCTCATCCTGCTCCCCGAACACCTTCGTGATTTCTTCCGCGAATGCCTCGATCCCGTCGTACAGTCGACTGGTGTGTGGTGAAAGTTGCTTGTTTCCGTCTTCCTCTAACCATTCCTTCTGCGCCGAGCTGCACCATTTAGCAGCCTTTCCTTCCAGCAATGAGATGGTAAACACCGACTCGTCCTCGCCGTCTGCGAACTTCTCGTCGTAGTGTGAACAGTACGAACGTACCGCTAGCAACTAAGGCTGCAGCTTATCCTGCGTGCCGTCGAAACGTGGTGGCACCGGCAGCTTCACCTTATTCTTCATATCCACTTTCTCCTCCAGTTCTTCTCTCTTTTCCTCGACGTTATCGACCTTAGCGCGTGTTTCCTTGCTTTCTAGCGTTAGAAGCCTGACCTGTTTAACGAGCTGCTGGACTGCTTCGTCCATCGTAGGTTCACGTATCGTAGACTGTGTCGCTTAAGACATGGCGTTCGTGAAGTTCCTTTGTTTTTCCGTAACAGAACAAAGGGAGTAATTAACGTGTGACAATCCGGTGTCCACACTGTTAAGGAATAAACAATGGAACTCTGATAAGGTTAATAAGCGAGACTCTGACAATGCGTTGCACTTAGGTTCGGACATAAGACTGTAGATGATAGCTTAAGCACTTGTATTAATTACTGTCGTAACAAAGGGAAACTATTTAAGTCGCAGTTACGACCATTGTATATATACTTCTTAAATCACTCTGGATCACCGCGATCCATCGTGAGCCTAGTGATCCTCTATACCTTAGATCACTCTGGATCACCTAAGCTCTCCGTGAGCCTAGTGATCCTCTACCGTAAGGATCACCTTAGATCACCCATGTTTCCCGTGATCCTAATGATCTACTGCTGATTAGTCCACACTAGCGGGGTTAAGCCCCACTAACCTATTCTGCCCTGTGTCATCTTTCCTAGCTTCCCGTTTAGCCGCCAGCCCCGCTTAGGCCTATCGTCCTGCCGCCAGCTGCTTACCGGCTGCTAACCCTTCTAGATTCGTGACATAAAGAGAAGGGAGTTAATGTTATAAGGCTAACGCTTAAGTTAAGAATCTGGTCTGAGCTTTTAACGTGGATTAGCTCTTAAGAATATAATAGTATAGCTTAGCTCTTTAAAATATAGAAGGCCTTAAAAAGCATATGTTAATTAACGTGCAGATAATATATACCGCTCTTATAAGCGCAAGCTATAAGTATATTACTTATTAACTTATGAAAGCTATACGTATAAAGGTAGAATCCTTAAACTTATATATTTCACTTTCTCTCTTCCTTTTTATAAAACGTTAATTCATTATATTAACTAATACTTATATCTACTATGCTAGAACTATTATCATAATAAAGAGAAAAAAAAAGTAAATATAATATTTAAATAAAAACCCTTTATATTTTTAAAGATTAAAGAAAAATAAATATTAATATATAAATATAATAACTTCAGTAATAAGTATAATATATATTATATTAATTTACTTAATATTATATAATATTATAGTTTACTTTTATAATGATAAGCATGTTTTATATAAGTAAAGCGATATTTATAATATAAATATTATAAACTTTATTAATAATAAAAATATTAAGTATTATATAATTTATTTACCTGCTTTATTAAAGCGTAACTTAAGCTTAAAAGTTAATGATATATACTTTAAAACGAGAAAAAATAAATTTAATATAAAAAGAAAATCCTTTATATTTTAAAAATATTAATATTAAAACATTCGGATATATAAATATTTATAAGAAGTTTAAAAATAACGTGTGAAAAAAAGAAAAAAAAACCTTAATAAATCGAACTTTATAACTTCATTTTATCTGGTGTTTAAAGTAAGAAACTCGAATAAAAATTACTGCTTTAAGTTTATTTTCTTACTTTTATTACCGTAATATATACCTTAATATATTATTCTTTATAAGCCGTTATTAATCTAATAAGATACTTAATAATACCTTTTCATTAAAATAACTTCGTTTTAAATAAGCATTTAAAATATGTAAAAAGTATTTAGTTTTATATACTTTACCTTATTGCCATAAATATATAATATAATAATTAATAAATAAATACACTCTTAAAATAAGTTAAATTAAAAGCTTTATTATTGGTTATTAAATAATGTAAAAGGCTCTTAATATACTTAAGACTTTATGAAAATAATTAACTTTTATCTTTTAAGGTTAAAGAATAATAATAAGCCCACTTTATTAAAGTATAACTTAAGCTTTAAAGCTAACAATATATACTTTAACACGTTATTTCTTATAAGCTATTATTAATCTAATAAGTTACTTAATAACACCTTTTTAATATTTAAAATAAGTAAAAAGTATTCGGTTTCATTTACTTTACTTTATTACTATAAATATATAAGGTAATAATTAATAAGTAAATATACTCCCAAAATAAGTTAAATTAAAAGCTTTACCATTAATTATTAAATTAAGGGGACTCTGCTTGCTACCTCGCTGCAGAGGAGGGTTTTCAATAGAAAAAAGAAGCGTGGAGTTCATGAATTAAATTCTTATGCACCTGGCTATTTAATTTTACTATAGCCATTTTAGCTGATCATTTAGATTCCTAGCCATTTTAACTAACTGTTCAGATTCTTAACCATTTTAGCTGACCATTTAGATTTTATTAGATTAACTAGAGTAAGCAATGAGGCACTTAGGAAAGGAAGACTTATAAACTACGTGAAAGTAATGGATCTAACTAATAGGAAGCTATAAAAGCTATGAAAGCTACTAAAGTTATAAAATGAGCGCTTAACGTAAGAGATAGGGAGCACTTAAGAGCTAAAGAAGTTTAATTAGTTGATTAGCTTAAAGGCTTATAAATAGAGATAAATGATGATTCATTAATAAAATGGCGGTTCTAAAGCTCCCTCCTATATAAACTACGCTAGTTAGTAATTAGCCACCTAAAAGATAAAATATAAGGAATATATTATTTTTAAACCTTAATTAAATATATATAAGTAAGCTATAACTTTTAACAGTTATAAGCCTGGCTCCTAATCAACTTCTCTTACGTTAATATCATTATTTACTACTTATAAATACTTAATAACATTAAAACAATTATATTAATAAATGATAAAAAGATCTTCCTCGTTAGCTTTAAAGATTAAGAGAAATAAAATGAGAACTAAGGTAAACATAGCTTAATTATAAGATAAAATTAATTTAAAAACCTATAATTATGAGGAATTCCTTATTAAATTAAAGAGATTACGTATAAGAGCATATGAAAAGAGAAAGGAACTCGGCTTATTAAACGAACTATAAAGCATTATAGAGCTTTTATTTAAAAGACGAGTAAACTATTAAGTAATGCTTTTACTTTATAAATAAGATTAAGTTGATTATAATAAAAAGATCGATAAGATTAAAGCTTTTAAGAACTAAGTTACGTTAATAATTAATTTATATCTCGTTAAAACCTTATATCTTATTAAAACTAGTATTAAAGAATAATATAACAGCTTAAAGATTTAAGTAAAAAGAATGAAAGTAAAAAAAAGGATGTTTATTTAAAGTAACTATTAATAAGTAATTAAACCACTTATGAAACTACTTCGTGATATAAGTAAGTAAATTTTAAAATAAAAGTAAACGTTTTATAAAGTAAGGTAAAATACTATGCTTAAGGTTTAAAATACGGAAGATTAATTTAACGACTTTAAAAAAGCGATTAAAGGATTAAACTTAAAGTAAAAGTATTAAATTTAAGCTTTTAACATAATACACTATATAAAGATCGAAAGAAGTACTCTTAATTATCGTAAACTTATTAACGTAGTTAATAAGTAGTTACTTACTATAAATAA
>MU854107.1:0-15909 GCA_033297225.1 Diplogelasinospora grovesii | reverse complement strand
CTCTCTTTTGTATCAATCAAGGAACTCTGATCAATACTTCCGAAGCGCTCTTCTCACAGCAAGTCTACTTTGCAGCTCCCGCTTCTGCGTGACATTATGTAATCGTTCTCAAATCCGCAGAACCGTTTTGTAACGCATGGTCGGTCAGCGCCAGGGTGCCCCGTGACTTAGTCACGTGATAAATACGGGGCCCTATACGGGGTCGTATCCCCAGCGCATGGTACCTAAGTCGTAGCCACTTCGAGGGGGTTTCGAGCCCCCCGAAGCTAGCGCCACGTGACACTATCACGTGAGGGGACGTACGGCCCTATACGGGTCTACACCCCTACTGGATACCACCCGCGCCGTGTCTATTTCGAGGGGTTTTCGGGCCCCTCGATATAGAAAACATTCTTCCTTCTAAAAGACTCAGTCTTATTACAGCGGGAATTACTAAGAGTATTCAGTACCCTTACCGCTACACCAAAATACAAAAGACTAGTATATAAGACCACCGAATCTTACACTGCTCTCACATATATAGCTTAGGATAGATAGATCTATAATAGTCGAGAGGGGGGTACTATTATAAATCTGTCTGTCCTGAGCTATATATGTGAGAGCAGTGTAAGATTCGGCGGTCTTATATACTAGTCTTTTGTATTTTAGTATAGCGGTAAGGGTGCTGAATGCTCCTAGTAATCCCCGCCGTGATAAGTTTACACCCCTAACAGCGTAGCTTAAATACAATCTCGTATCGCTGCACTTTACTCTGTGTCCCTATAAACGTTCCTGTTATCCTACCTAGCCGACCATTAGGTAAACCTTCCATAGCCTTACGCTGTTACACGTTTCCAGAGTGAAGTGGACAGCTGGATGAGCAAGAAGGCGCTTGTGGAAGTGATTGACGAAACTCCGGCCGGCCTCGAGCATCTATACGATCGGCAGTGGGATAACATAATGAGATTTCCACACTTGAAAAGGAGCCGGGCACTCGACCTTCTGCGCTGGGCAGCCTTTGCCCTACGGCCATTAACCATCTACGAGATGACCGAGGCTTTGGTTATCAACCACGAATGCGATGATCTCCCACTTGATGAACTGCCAGACACCATTGACCAAGACTTTGTCGATAGCGGGATAATCGGCCTCTGTGGCTCGCTGCTTGAGGTCAGAAGCAACTCATCAGAACTGTCAGTTGGACTCAGGACTGTCCACTTGGCTCATTTCTCTGTCAGGCAATACTTTGTCGCCAAGATGTCGCCACCTGCCGGCACCCTAGTTACGAATGAACGACTAAGGTTCTCTAACGAAGCCATCCATAGTGGCATACTTGGCCAACTGTGTCTCCGCTACGTCAACTTCCGGAGCGTGTGGAAGCCTCTTCAGGTCGAGTCCTGTGAAGTCAAGAGGTCATTCCGAGACTACGCGGCAGGCTCATGGTATCAGCATGCAACCGAGTACGGACGAGATATCAATGCAGTCGGTCTCGTTAACACTTTGTTTGATTCGAGCAATCCAAACTGGGATGCCTGTAGAAGGTTGTTTGACCAAAACAATGCAGAGCTCGATGGAGAAGATGGTACCAAAACTGCCAGCCCTCTATACTATGCGTCACGACTCGGTCTGGTAGAAACAGTCAGACATCTCGTACAAATACAAAAACACGGTCTGAAGGAAGGAGATATGCCAGGCAGAAAAGCATTGGGAGCCGCCTGCATAAACGGTAACATGACAATAGTGGATATACTGCTTCAGGCGGGAGCCAGCATTGCAGATACAGACTGTGTTGGGAGAACGCCACTCTACTTGGCTGCATGGTATGGCCATGACAATTTGGTGAAGTTATTTCTCGAGCGAGGAGCAGACCTCACCGTTCCAAACACCAATGGATGGACACCGCTCAACTTGGCATCGAACAAAGGGCATGTCGAGGTCGTCAGGCTGCTTCTCGAGAAGGGGGCCGATGTGACAGTCGCGAACAATAACGGATGGACACCGCTCAACATGGCATCGAACAACGGACATGTTGACGTGGTCAAGCTACCGGCAAAGCTGCACTCTCAATGGCATCCTTCAGCCAGCGCTCTTCAGCCGGCATACTACCGGGGTTTGATGCCGACACCCTGTCGAGACCAGACCAATTTTGAGTACAGCTCTATGACAACGCAACAGTCGGCGGCCACTTGCTCTCCGGAGCCGCTGAGTCGTGGTACTACCATCTACTACAATGTACAGCAATTGTATACATAAGAATTGTGAGGAGACGCTGCCTGAACTAGCTAATGGAATAAGTGGATATCTAGAGAAGCTTGACCAATCATCCATCGTTTCATCACGATCATGTGACTTGTGCTGCGTCCAGTCGCAGGCGAAGAAAGTGGCCTCAGCCTGGCCCCAAATTTTTGCTATGATTGGCCGGAGCGCCACTGCTATATTGGGCCGACGAGTGATTTGCGACTGACAAATTTACTAGGCGTCTCCCATTCGTTCCAACACCGAATCCTGAGACAATGCAAAGTTCGGTGCGGTCATGGTTCCGCAAGCAGCCATGTACTGAAATTCGCAAGAATGCCTACCTGTTGTCCAGCACGGCTGTTCGAGCAAAGGGACGAAGATCCTCCTTAAAAGGCTCGAGACAGACGAGGAGGACCTTGCACGACCCCGGCATGCCTTCCCAACCGTTATGGAGGATCCTTACAAGACCTTAGGGGTAGTTCTCGTGTGTTTTAGCAGTGTAAACGCCATGTTATTCCTCTGCAGCCTAGCTAATGAACTATTTAATGGTACGTCGAGAACCGCCGTTTATGCAAAGCCCATGGGAGCTGGTGTAGTCGCGGTTGATGGTGTCGGAGAACTTGGGACAAGGCGTCAGCCATGGGCGATGTCCCTGTGCTGTGACATGTAGGCGTGCAGCGCCTCCGTCTCCAGGAAGTTCCGCATTGGTTCCCAGGTAGGTCTCTCGAAGCCTGCCCATTGAACGAGTACCTGGTTGCCCCTTCCCCGCTTCCTCGTCCCAAGGATCTTCTCGACCTTCCATTCAGGTTCTTGTGCCGACATCGGAGACTGGACATCATCATGCGTGTCGGAAAGAGGTGGGTCGTCGCTTGGCATCTGGGTAACGCTCGTACTTCTGCGTCCTGGTTTCGAGTTGCATCGCTTGGTCGATACGTCGGGCCTGTCATGGGACTGTGGATTGCTGACCATATGCCGTTTGTGATTTGAACAGTAGAGATCCGCCTTGAACTGTAGCTGGAACGTCGTTACATCATCCACTACTGCGCTCCTGACGACTGTGTTCTTGAGCAACCATTCCGTGATCTTGGCGGACAGCGCTTCGGCTGGGTCGTGTTGTTCGTTGGAGCCACGCGAGGACGGCGGCGTGGGAATGTGGACTGATCCTGATTCGGTACTGCGGTAAGTGGACCGTTTCTGCCGCCCGCTGGCTTCTGCCCGAGCAGGCTTTGGAGGCCTTGCTCTTCGGCGCTTGCGTTGGGGTGGCCGGCCATTCCACTCATCGCTATCTTGAAAGGGGCTGTAAGCCTCCTCGTCCTCTGAGTCTTCCCCGCGAGAGCCTGGACTGCGTCGAGAGCCTGGCCTGCGGCGTTTGTGGGGTGACGGGCCAGTGTCCTTGCCTTTGCCAGACTGCTGCAGGTCATTGATATCACCGACGCCGAGAGCGGTAACAGGACGACGATTCATATAGCGAAGAGCAGCCGTCCGGCGACCTGCCTTCGGCTTGACGCAACGCGGCACAGCTTCGTCCTCGCGATCACCGTGGCTTGCTGCTTGACTTGTGTCTTTCGCGGATTGCGGCGAAGGCAAAACAACATCGTTTGGACCGGCCGAGTCTGAAAGTTTCTCATCTGAACCGGCTTGTAGAGGTGCGGGCGAGGACAATGCCTTTGGTGAAGACAATGGCGATGGGGAAGTCGTAGTATACTTTGCGCCGGCTTCGTGTTCCTGTCGACTCAACGCAGCGGCTTGTCTTTCTGCCAGCTCGGCGAGGGCTGGTGCTTCTGACCCAACTTGGACACCCGGGAAAGCCTGGCTCCGATTTCCCGTGGCGAGCGCCTGTGGTCCGGATCCGGGGCTGCCTGAGTTGGCTGCGTCACTGGCCCATAGCTCTCTCGGAGCTATGTTGTCATCGGGTGTATTGTTGCAACTCTCACATGCTCGAAAGCGTCAACATAATGGCCCAGCGAGGGAGGAAATCCCGGGGTACAGACTGATACCGGCAATGCTGCCGGATTCAATATTGTGTCTAACAGGGAGCTCGTCAACCGGCGGGAAAGTGTCGGATTGGCTGTTATCGAGGTCGTTGTAGTCAGACTCGCTATCGCTGGAGATCACGATCGCATCGGCCATGGATGGGTCTGTGGGACTGCGTCCAGTGCCGAACCCGTCTCGCTGCAGCTCTTTTGGACTTCCAAGCGAGGCAACAGAGAAGCCTCTATTCTGGGGCGAACGGCTTCGGCCTGCGAGCTTTCCATCTGCTACGGAAGGAGGCTCGAAAAAGATCTGGTTATCAAGGGAGATACCTGCCATCCTGCTGCGAGCGATGAGAGGCCAGGTCGAATTATGAAGTGGATAGCTTTGACGGCGGATTCCGCGGAACCTTGAGTGTGAAGCTGAGCGTCTGCTAATATGGGAGAGGCGGGGAAGAGGGAACTTTATATGCGAGGCAAGACGTGGCGGGACCGCACACACTGCGAGTTCGTCATTGCTTCCCGTCGCTTGTCCACCCCATCAATCCGGCGACTTGCGAAGAATGTGCTTCCAGGGTCGATTTAGGAGAGGTCCGATGGGCTTATTCCCTGCCAATCAGGCAACTGTCCCGACGCAAAGGACTAGATGGCGGCTGTC
The DNA here is from genome assembly GCA_033297225.1 of Diplogelasinospora grovesii. Classification (NCBI taxonomy): domain Eukaryota; kingdom Fungi; phylum Ascomycota; class Sordariomycetes; order Sordariales; family Diplogelasinosporaceae; genus Diplogelasinospora; species Diplogelasinospora grovesii. The sequence goes on along the minus strand of MU854107.1, from coordinate 11,064 downwards.
GCAGGGCACCTTCGTAGCTGCGAATATATGGATCACGCACATGGTCCCGGCGTCCCCGGAGGTCGCCCGGGACGAAGTGGCCGATGCGCTACAGTCGATCGTGCCCTCCTGTCCCCTGCATGAGCTCTTCCCTCGCTCTCCTCTAAACATACCCTTCGATCCAGCCGCACGGCTCTTTCCCGGTTCGTCTCTACCTCGTAATCGCACAAATCAGAGCACAGATCATCCTTAGCATGCGCAGGGGCGTAGGTCGTGAGTCACACCGAAGGCCACGTCATGTTGGGCCCGCTTTGTCCCGTTTGCCTTGCTCTCTTGCCTTCACCGCGGCGGGTTCCCTCCTCTTATTCTCTGGGGACTCATTCCAATTGGACCGCTTCGCCACAACTTCATTTCTCACATTCCTCGCAATCCCTGGCTAGCTGCTGCCTGAACCACAACTGCAGAGCTGTCAAATCAGGTCTGCAAGCTACTCTCTCGTGACCACCCCCTGCATATCCCTGTCGCGGCTGACGCCAGTAATCGGACCGACCACGCCGAACAAGGCATTCAGTCTTGTAAACTGAGGCGTTGTGGGCAAAGCCATTGGAAGGAGAAGAGGCCTCCTGTCCTCCGCGGACTTGGTGTCTTGGGCCGGTCCAAGGTGTAGTGTGTGACCAGCAGAGTTGCTCAGGACGGACTACGTCGACGAGTTCGAAGTTGGGCAGCCGGAATCAAGAATAAGTCGGGATCGCATGGGCCAAGCGAGTCGCCAAGGCCGCTGGGCGACGTGGTGTGATGCAAAAAACGAAGGGCCTAGAAAAGAGAAGGCCCGGAAGGAAGGGGAAGTGAGGGTGGAATAGGACGTGGCACTAAGATGATTGGGCGAGAGGATGAGAAGGGGAAACTTTGTCAGGAATGTCGGGCGAGGGTTGAGGGAAAGGTGGCTAGGTCGAGAGTACATCCTCGAGACAGCAGACAGGGAGGCGGGCAGCTTTTTATAATGGACGGATGGGGTGGGTCCGAGCCGACGCTAGGCGTGAACGGGAGGTGCCGCTAAACCCGGCGTAGGCAGCACCGTGTTCTCTATTACAGTTAAGTATAAGCTTATACAAAAGGAAGGTACGCGATTGGTTACAAAGTTTTTTTTTTAATATACTAATATAAGGCTATTCTATACTATATTACTAGTATCAAATTAGCAAAGCTTAAACTAGTTGACTAAACTTGGAAATTTTGATATTCGAAGACAGTCTAAGCTTTCATCCGCCATAGCCACCGCCCACCCCCTGAGCTGTGTTTCGCCAACGGCGGCCCAATGTAGGTGGCGTTTCCCAATTATGCAGCACCCTTCGCCACGGGAACGGTTAGTGCAGTCGACTTCAACAACGGTACGCTGAGCGGGATCCAGTATCTCAATGTCAATATCAACCCACCGGATCAGCGCCGCTCGTACGCTGCCGGTTTCTTCGAGGCGTGCAGAACGCGGCAGAATCTAAAGGTATTTGGCCACACAACGGCAACTAGAGTGATATTTGGAAACCAAAATAGAGCGATGGGGGTCATGGCGTCCGATCGTCAAAACAATTCTTTCCCAATCATGGCTACCCGAGAAGTCGTCGTGAGCGCCGGAGTCTTCCGCTCACCCCAACTGCTCATGGTGTCTGGGATTGGGCCGCAGGCTAATTATGCTTCAGCAGTTCAACATACCGGTGGGGTCAGCTCTTGAACGAGTAGGCCAGAACTTGCAGGATCGACCACTCGTGGGGAGCACGTACCAGATCAACATGAACACTTCATCCCAGGAGTTCAACGCGGAAAACGTTGCCTTCTTTAACTCGACCTACTTCGCCTCACCACCCACGGGCATTCTGACCGGCACGGTAGACATTACTTCGTTCGAGAACGTTCCCCCCGAGTTCAATCTGACCCTCAGCCCCGCAACCCAAGCGGCAATCACCGCCCTGCCCCCGGACTGGCCCGTCTTCCAATACCTCCCCGTCAACGGCGACCTTCTCCTCTTCCGTTCCATAGCATCAAAGCCACCCACGTCCACCGCCGTGGTGCCCAACTACGGCTCGATCGCGGCGGCCGTCGCGGCCCCGCAGTCCCGCGGCTCGGTGAGCATCCGCAGCGCCGACTTCTCCGACCCGCCCGTCATCGACATCGGCTACCTGAACGACCCGGCCGACGTCGAGCTGCTCATGGTGGCCTTCAAGCGGTCTCGCCAAGCGTGGAGGTCCCCGGCCATCCGGCCGGCACTCGTGGGGGACGAGTACTGGCCGGGCTACGACCTGGTCCCGGACGGCGACGACGAGGCGATCCGCAACCACGTCGTGGAGAACGTCATGCCCATATGGGAGGCCATGGGCACGTGCGCCATGGGCACAGACGCGAGCAACGGCGTCGTGGACTCGCTGGCCCGCGTGTTTGGGGCCCGGGGCCTCAGGGTCGCTGATGCGAGCGCCTTGCCGTTTAGCCTACCGGGCCATCCGGCGTCCTCAGTCTTCGGGCTTGCGGAACGGGTAGCGGAGTGGGTGAAGGAGGACTTCGGGACAGGCCAGGGGGCGGCGGCAGTGAGGGATCGGTAGGGTCGATCGCGCAGGTCCAACAGGTTCAGCCTCTATTAAACGCCGGCCAGTGGCCGAAATCCTATATTCACTCAGTAACCCATTCCAGATGCAGTACATAAAAGGAACTTAAGCGCCTCAATTGAACCGAACTTTAACGCAAGGCAATACCTATGAGCCATTGTCTTCTTGGGGTCCTGCCCAGTTTGACTCAAATGCGGGTTTAGTTCGCTGGCCGGCATCTAATTATCATTCATACATTCCCCGTGTGTCATAGAGACTTCTCGCCCATGGGACTAAAATTGCAACGCTGTTCGCATCTAAACGTCTGTCTCTGCGCCGAACACTCGAGCCCGATGGGACGGGACTCAAAAGATATTTACATGGCTGCGCTAAACACGCCTCCCCTCAGGCTGCACTGCCACCAAGACCCCCGACCTTCCATCTGTCCCCCAAGGCGACAAGCTTACGCTTGATGCCGTCACCGATGCGCGAGCTGACGGCCTCATCATCCAGCATCTTGATGCCGTAGTCCAGGATGTCGCCGGGATTGTCCAAGGTGATGCTAGAACCGTCCCTTCGGGTGAGCGTAGCCACGCCTTCGCCGTTCCAGAGATACGCGACCACCGAGGGGGCCTCCGGCACGGCCTGGTCTATGGGGACGGGGCCATCCACGCTGCGGTCGTCGCGCTTGAAGCCGGGGTCTAGACGGCTGATGCTGTCGGTCCAGAGCAGCATGACGGCGCGGTATAGCGCGACGCCCCACCAGCTCGGGCGGAGGTGTGCGGGTATGAGGCGCAGCTGGCGCAGGACCTGGCCGCAGTGGAAGACGGTTTCCTTGTGTTGGAAGATGCAGTTTTTACACCGTGAGCTGAGTTTCCAATGGGCTCTGTCGTATCCCTCGCGGGCTAGTCGTTCGACCTCGGGGAAGTGGGACGTTGCATTCAACGAGATCAGATGGTATAGGACCAAAGTGGAGCTGGTGGCGGTGCATTCTGGGTTGGCTTTATGGAAGGCCGTGGAAAGCTCATACCAGAATTGTAACTGCGACTGGACCTCCTCGAGACGGAGCGTCGTTGACGTTTTCGTGATTGGGTGCGTACGATTCGCCGCGCGCGATGCGGAGAGTGTGTCGGGAAAACAGGAGAGTATCTGTCGGAGGTGATGGACTAAAGATTGCAGCGGATATAGCAGCAATCTCAGCTGCTGCGCTGACAAATTATTGTCACAGGAGAGGTTGTTGTGGAGGAAGTCCCGGAAGAGGCTGTAAAGGGACGGCGCACTGAGCTGCTGGTTGAAATCGAGTGTGTAACCATAGAACGACCGGGCGGCAATGAGCCAGTCCTCAGAGTTCGAAGCTGACCAAAGCTTATCTGGACTTGGAAGCGGACATTGCATGTCGGTGACAGCGAGCTGAGGCACAATATCATAGAACAGGCTCAGTTCCTGATCTACCATGACCCAATTATAGACAAGCCTTACACAAGGGTTAGCAAATCTTAGCAGCTAACTAATAGAACCTATCACATACCTGTTCTGGGCTTCCCAGCAAAGCCATGTCCTCCACTGGAGGTCTGGGCTCGACAAATCTCCGAGCAGAGGCGAGTGTGACTCAAGCATTCCGGCGTGCTTGAGCATCTGATGGTTCTGTTAGCGAGACTTAGATGCAGGCAACTAGACAAGTATGGGCCCTACTGAAAGGTATGCTCCACGGTGATCTATCGCAATGTCCATCTGCCACTTTTCGCCGCTCCAGGCGCCAAGCAGGGTGAGCAGCAGCCCACACCTTAGTACGATTGGATCTGCAGACAGTTCTACCTGCTTCTCAACAATATTGAGCAATGAGATGCGGCAAGTCTCCGTTAGACCTGCGGAGAAATGCCTCGCCTCGGCGATAGGCGCCGTCGAAGCTCCTTGGGCGATCATGAGCAGCACAAGGAGCGTCGACGCCTGGCTCTCCAGCATCTCATTCGGGTCGATAACGTTAGATACTACAAGAGGGTAGTAGCCGGACAGGCTGTAGATGTAAGTGCTGAGAAAATATTGCAGAACTTTCGAAGGCGGTAGAATGATGAAGTTGAAATCGCCGGAGCTGTAGTGGCCGTCCCCCGCTTGAGTAAATATACCTCCGCGGTGGATATCAAGAGCTCTGCGCAGGAAACTCTGGACAATAGCCAGCATCTTGTCGCGTGATCGGTGTGTAAGGGGTACCACATGTGGATTGGCCGACACGCTGTCTTGCTGGCTCTTCAAATACTGCTCCAAGGAAGTCCAGGTGCCTTCTTGTTTCGACTTCCATTCTAGACGCTCAAGATGAATGATTGCTGTTCGAGGGCAATTTTCCAAGTATCTAGATGGGTTACAACGGGCGAGGGCCCAAGCCGCTTCCGACGTCGCGATAACTTCAAATTCACGGATGGGGCTCTCTGCAGGTAACGTCAGATGTGTCGACTCGATCGGCGTTTCCACACTCACCCGATAATGAGATGCCTGTGCTTTTTGCGTGCACTAAACCATGCAGTGATGTTGTAATCGACTCTGAAACGGATGAGATATCGCTTGTGTCCGTTAGAGGAGGTACGGCCATGTCCATCTGCTCCAGAAGGGGCAGGTTCGAAGACATGCTTAGTTCGATAGCGTAGTCAAGCAAGCCTAGGTCTTGATAAGCGGACTCAGGTGCATAGAGTTCGTTGTCTAACATTATGTCTCCCATCGTCTCGAGTGTGTTGTGAGGGGACCAAAACTCCTCGGCGATTCTGGGTTCCGAGAATTGCTTCTGATGCCCAGACGTCTCCTGTAGACATGTATCGATGGTTCCCACTTGCTCATATTTGCTTGGAGACCTGACCGGGGAAGCGGGCGTCGATAGAGTCTGGTCTTCAGTGACCAGGGGAACTTGTGGCGAAGAGCCCCCCGAGCTAGCGGAAGTGGCACAGGTTTGTGCAGCTCGTACGGCGGCCTTGGACGCTCGACGGGGGAGCCGGGGCACACAAACAATACCCTTGTCTGTACAGCGGGAACATGGTGCTTTTTTATCGCAACCAGCCTTAGCGGTTGCGCAGTTATAGCACGCTATGAGGGTTTGGCCGGCGTCAGTGTGAGGCCTAGGGTTCCTTGCGTCGTGATACATCGAGTGGTGGCGCTGAAGAAGGTCCCTGTTATTAAAGGCGTTAGTCGGCATTTTGAAGGGGTTATTGCTGAAAGGGGACGGGTAGCTTTGACGTACCTTCGCGCGAATGACAGTTGGCAAGCAGAACACCGATGAGGTTTGACGTTGGTGTCTTGAGCTCGGCGTCAGCAAAGAATGGGTGGGATCGGACAACCCTCTGGCGTCTTACGACTTGGAATGTGTCTTTCGAGGTGCTCCTTGCGGGTGAACCTCTTCCCACAGTAGCCACAAAAGACCATGGTTGCAGCACCTTAAGCTTTGTTGATGAACTGCGGTTATAGGAGGTTATGTATTACTAGAAGGCGTATTTTTCTTGCCTGAGGTATCAATGATCCCAGTGTTGACTCAGAAGACTTGGAGCAATTGTAGATGAAAGGCATGAATTAGGGTTGTTGGATAGGTACTTGGCGGACAACTTGGGAAACGAGGCTTTCTGAGTCCAGGCTGTTCGACACGTAGTCTTTGAAGTTGGCTAGGCAGTATGATGGATTGGAAAAATGGACGACGATGTGCCTTCATGAATGCAAAGGACGATAGACATTTAGGGTGGAATCAAAAGAACCAAGCTTTCAACATATTCATTTACAAGGACATGCCGGCCTTCATAGATGCAAGACGTGAGCTGTATTAAACGTGATGTTAAGCTGAGAGGTCAAGCCCTCGGAACTACGGCAGCCGTCTAGCGCAACTCTTCACTAACACTAGGTGCCTGGCCTAGCTCGAACGGGTGATCGCTGTAAGGCTAGGCGTTATTGACAGGGTTGCCGAATAGCGGATGCGCCATGGCAGCGATCCAGGAGGAAACAATTGACGATCTTGGGGATCCATAATCTTAGCCTAGAGTGCCAAGCATTCCAAACAAAGCCCTAAGACTCGGGAACGCGTGGTATCTAACACGCATCGACGTCGGGTACTGTGTCATGGCCCGGGCAGAAGCCGAAAAAGGCAATCGATGGGAAGATTCCAGACCATTTTCTAGACAATGTGGTGTAACGTGGGATACTAAATAACGGTCAAGCAGAGTGGGAGGGCACCCGAACTCGTGAAGGCGGGAGGCTCGGAATCGTATTTAGGCAGTATTGTTTGAGACGTGGGATGGGGAGTCCAATTGCGATGGGCAATTGATTGGGAGAATTCAGACGATCGTCTGTCTTTCAACCCGCGAGACAATGGGGACTGAGTATCGAAGCTTTGGATTTGGAACGCCGGCAGCAACTTGAATGTCGGGGAATAGCTGAATTGGGTAATCGATGGGAGGAATCCTGACGGGGCTTAGATCCCTGGTGTGTACGGCCTTGGCGCTTTCGTTTCAGCGAGCACAACATGAAGGCGGGAGGGAGGGTGCAGGGACCAATCAGCCATGCGCCATGACGACGCGAGCTCGGACTAGACGAGCCCTGCTAAAACGAAACGCCCGTATCATGTCGTTCTCCCTCGCCACTTGCCATGCCGTCGTTCTCTGATTGCCAGCGACTATGTTCAAGGGCTAGATCACCTTGCGTGCTCCTTCAAGTTTAAGTTGTTCTCTTGGCGAATCCCACTCGATTTCCCGCTGCACGTCCAAGGGGATGGCGGCCCCTGGAATGGTGACCCCTGAGAGCCGAGCCGAATTCAACTAGCTCTAGGAGCTCCTATACCGTCGGGAAAGACTAGATTTATAGCTTTCTACGTAGGAATCAATACTTACGTACTAAGCGAGGCAAGAAAATAGAGTAGGCGTGAATTAACGGCGCTACGCCTAAGATTATTAACGATTAGTTTAGGTGGCTACGGACCCCGGAGGTTATCGCTATTAAGCCCGGAAATAGGTAGAATATAGACGAAGCCGGTATTTTAGAGGGTATAGGGAGCAACGGTCTAGTCTTAAGCTACAAGGGAACGCGGGGAGGAGTTAGGAAAACGTCTAGTAATAAGGCCTAGATCTCTTTTATCGAGTGTATCTCTACTACAGTGGTAGTAATACCGCCGTTAGTAATCTTTAAAGGGAAGAGTATCTAATAATAGTGGTTTCCTACCGTGTCACGATTTCAGGAAGATGCATTACGGACCTGCACGACGGGAGCGGAACCGGCCGAGAGGGCCAGGCGCAGAGCCAATCAGAGGACGGAACACAGAGGGCTAGTAGGTCTGCGGGGAAGGATCACTTGGATCACGGTGATCCAAGTGATCCAACCAGCAAAGGCTCACCAGGCTCACGGTGATCCAAGTGATCCAACTAGCAAAGGATCACCAGGCTCACGGTGATCTAAGTGATCCAACCAGCAAAGGCTCACCAGGCTCACGGTATCCAAGTGATCCTGTAGGCAAAGGATCACGACGAGGGAAGTGATCCAAAGGGTATATATACGATGGTCGTAGCCGCGACCTTAGATAGTTACTTTGTTACGACAGTAAGCAATACAAGTGCTTAAGCTATTCTACAGTCTTGTATCCAAAACTTGTGCAACCTTGTTATCACTTGCAACCTACCTCATCAGTGTTCCATTGTCTGTACTCTAGCAGCAGTGGATACCGGATTGTCACAGTTAGCCTCGATGGCAAGAATGATTTGTGCTTCCGGGGTTTGTACAGACATTGTATTGTCGTGGAGCAATTGGAGTTTAAAATTAAGAGGTTGCGATGTGGTGGGAAAGCGCGTCGCTCGGTGTACAACCACGTTAATGTTATTGAATAAGATTAAAAGAATGTGCAAGGCCTCTTTCACGAGAGTAGCTACGAAGTAGTCTGACTATCTTGCCCGCTTTCTCCATACAAATAACTGCTCGTCTACCAGTAATTATTTGAACCGAGAAAACCCAAGTAGCCACCCACATGAACTCTCCAAGAGCAAAGCAGGTTCGTAAAGTCACAAGCGCGGTCTTTCAAGGACGCGTACCATCTGCTACATATATCCACGACCGCGAGTCCTGCTCGTCTCGGGGAAAGTCTCGGCCGTCCTCTGTGACGTATACGGTGGAGAAAGACATACGGGGAGGCCGTTGTGGCCTAAGCGCAGTCATCAAAGATGTCCTACGGCTGACTCTATCCGGGCGGGGGGGTAGCTCTTTCTCCGTCACCTTCTCACTAGCCTGTGGCGGTTCCCCCGACGGCAGGCCATGCAGTGTCGTCGAAAACGTAACGAGCAGCCTATCAGCCCCACCAGCACCGGCCCCAATTACCTCATAGGGGACTCCAGGCCGAAGGAGTTTCCCTTCGACATCGATTGTTGCGCCCGCGCCCGCTGCCGAGCCACGCGCATAGTCTCCGGGGCCAGCGGACGCATCTGGGATATGGAAAAGGAGATCCACGCGGCCGACGGCGTAAAGCGCGACCACCAAAATCTCCAGCAAAAATCCGGTCATATAGAAGAGTGCCTTGCTGTACAGCACATCGCTTGAGTCGGGCGGCTGCGGGTTCACAATGGCAGCCAGGCGGAGCGCTGCTCCGATGGACAAGGCCGCAGCGCCGAAAAGTAGTATGGCGGCTTTCGTCCGGAATTGGCCAATGCCGAAAGGCTCTGGTTTCGGCCCTTGGACCACACATGCGGCAAACAGTGCCATCATGGGGAAGTTGACCAGGAAGACGTTCCAGGACGCGCCGAATATCAACATGCCCTTAGTGGCTCCGAGCCGAACTTCGTTACCCACGCTAAAGAAGCTGACTGAAAGGGATACAATATTGAGAATGATGACAGCGGGGACAGAAAACGCCAGCGTAAGAGTGACGTAACCGAATATGGGATTCCAGCCGTAGTGAGGCTGTATGGACCGAACCAGCCGCTGTACGAAAAAGATATTAACAGCGAAGAGGACTGCAGCTCTTAGAAAAGGTGAAGTTTAGTTAGCTCAGCGCCTGGACCAACTGACACTGGAGAGTACTCACCCTCCATTTTCGAAGATGAGGGCTACCAGGATGATGCCACGGGTGTTGACGAAGACCCAGATGATACGGAAGATGCAGGTGAGGGTGCGGATCATGCAAAAATCGAAAATGACGTCTGACAACAGGAATTTGTGACCCCTCTTCGCGTTGTTTCGGTATATGGAGATGTGTGTGAAAGCCGCGGCAGCAAACAACAGCAGGAAGACGATAGTTAGAGGGAGATCGATGGTCGCATTTGGCACCTGGCCCATGAAGCTCTCGCTCGCGGGGTCCTGCTCCGCGGTAACTTTTTCCACAAGTGCCGTGGCGGCCTGCTGAGCAGCCGCCGCCGCCGGAGACCCAAGAACGGGCGGGCTTGTGGATGCTAGTGTTGACGAAGGTCGTTCAGATACTGTTTGGGTTATAGATGACAGCTCAGCTGCGGCTACAGAGAACAAAATTTCCACTATGAGTGTGTTGGGTTGTTGTGGGGAGGCCTCAGGGGGGAAGTTCCCTGTGGTGGCCACCGGAGTGTACAAGTACAAGGGACGGATGGTTGTAGACGTTGGGTTCGGCGATGCCTTAGTCGCTTCGTGACCAAATACAGCTGGAATAATGGCCAGGAGAATAGGTATGGCCAATGCCGGAATGACTGGGCGTATCTCTGTCATTGCTACCATGGATCGGCGAGGTTTTCCTGGATGATCGGTGATGCCCAGGACACAAAGCCTGGTCGTTGGTTCTTCCGATACGGAAGCACGAGAATGGAAGGATCCCCAATATTCATAGGATTCACATAAATGTAATTTTGAAGTAAGTAATTCCATAGGATTTTCCCAAGGGCAATATAAACTTCCAGGACGAGCCTGGGTTGTAATGGATTTGAGGCGACTAGGTCCTCAGACACATGGCCGTGGCCCAATCCAGCCACTCAATCCATCAAAAGCTGCAACAGCTTCAATGAGACGGAGTTGCTCGGGTTAGTAGACGTAACCTCCGAGAAAGGCGTCGAATTATAACATCGGCTGCCTAAACGGGCAGGCCATAGGATGTTTCATCGCGGGGGTGTCGACGTGGGGATTTCCGATGTCCATGTTTCAGCTCCATTCTAAACACTGACGCAACTCACGGCTACGGCTAGTTTCCCGTTAACCTAGGAACTGCACGGCTCAAGCCATTTCTCGAGTGTGAGGGTGGTCAAACTTGACCATGAGGCGACCGTCTCCGTCCCCGTTGCTCCTACTTGCACGCCCTTGAAAGCAGGCCGACACATGGGTTATAGCAACTCTGTGGCGTGTCAAGTATCTATCGAAATGTAGAAAAGATTAGGTAGAGGAAGTTAAAATACTGTCAAATGTATTTTCCTACACCTAGAGGCGCTTGGCTTCAATACTACATCTGCTCGCTTCATTTATGTCAGACTTTATAATGGACTTACTAGCACCAGCCAGGTGTGGATTCACATTTTGGTTCGGTGGTATAGTTGTCCAATAGTTATGAGCCCGGACG
>MU854106.1:0-16147 GCA_033297225.1 Diplogelasinospora grovesii | reverse complement strand
TTAATAGCTGATTGAATTGGGTCCATAATAACGAATAGATTGCAGTAACTACGAAAGAAATTGGTCTACTTTTGACAGAGTTGTGGTGGTTGGAATGTTATGGAATGGGACACGTGGCGTGGAAAAAAAAAGTGGCCAACTAAGCCATTGGCCAACTAATGGGGGTTTTGACTTATTGTAGGATAGACTCGGTTAATCTGTATGCCTCTTAACTTGCCTCCGTGGCTTATATCAGTCGTTCTATAGATCTAGTCGGATGGGCTCAATTGACTGGCATCATCAGTAATGCCGCCTCTTGTTGGTTGTTGGGTGTACAAGCCATTAGCCATGAGCGCAGTGAGGACCCCTGAGAATTAAACGGGCCAACAGCCATTTCACATGACTTTCCCGAGATGCATCCCATTCACTCAGCCTGCAAGCAAGGAAATCAATAGGGCTTTCAGTGAGGCAGTCTTCGTGCGAAATTAGTGGTGGCAGAGCCTGAGTGGTTTGATGGGCTAACGAATGGGCTGTGTCGTTAGTGCAACGGCGCTTGTCAGACCGCCAGGCCGGCAGCCGTGGCTTGATGCCAAGCCACACAGAGTTGGAACAATGGAATCATCATCAGACCAACAACAAAACTGAAAGTGGACGAATATATAATTAGCGCTGTTTTTCTGTGTCGAGGTTCTGATTGCCCCTCTTCACTGTTGCTACTACACCGCGCAATAATCGAGACCTGATCACAGAGATCCGACACCAGAACGGCAATACACCATCTCAAGCATCAAACCGTACTCAGGACCGGAGCATCCTGGGCACACCAACCATGGCAGATCGTACATCAACACCAATCACCACCGGAAGAGATTTTGCCGACGATGCAGTCCTACCGAGGTACACACCCAGTGACGGCAGAACCCTGGACGACAACCTGATGGAGCAGTGGCAGAGCAGAGCAACAGAGCTTCGTTTGCCTTTGACACAGCACCCACAAAGAGCACAACAGCAGCCGAAATCACAGAAGACGAGGCACCACTTCCGTCTACTCAAACACAAAAAATCGACCAGCAAGAAAGATAGTAACGTATTGTCAGAAAGTACGGGGCAAGCACGGAGGTTGCAAGTGTGCAGGATCCACTAAGGGACCCACTGTAGGAGCAAAGAGTGTGGGGGAACAGAAGTGCTGTATATGGAGGAAGATCAGAACAATGGAAGTGAAGGAGAACTTCCATATTGAATGAGAATGAAGAAGGTGTTTTCACATAAGAAGGTGAAGGCTGAGATAGTATTTAAAACGAGCTTCTGCTGGTAGATTTGCGGCGGAAGAAAGGAGATCACAGACATACACAATTCAGAAGATCTTCTTAAACACACCGTGCTTTTTAACAAGTTATTACCTTAATCCGACTTACTTAAAGAATGGTGATTACCAGTAGCCGTACTTTTAGTTAAGCTCGACGCTACGGGTTTCCCTCCCTCCTTATCACTTTATTAAGTTCGTAAGTAAAGGGACACTCTTCTAATTCACCTCCGCCTTACTACATCACTACCTAACCTTAGCCCAGCTAAAATCTTCTACCCGACCATTAAACGAATTAAGCCTCTTAGCCTCTTCGCCCCAATCTAGTTACGCAGTTCATTAATTTAATAATGGCTTTATCCTTTAAAGCCCCGACTGGTAAAAATCATGGTCGCAGCTAAGGTATCCCAGTTAACATTAGCTTAGCTTTAATCCCGGATGCCTTTAATCCCCCCGGCGTCTAAATACGTAAAGCGCATGCTACTTTAAGTTAATTATGCATGCTAAGCGCGCAGCCTTAATCTCCGCTCTTAAGAGAGGAGAATAGCTTTATTAGCGCCCCAGAGCACGAAGCCAATATCCTTAATCTTAATGTAATAACAAATAATATTAACGTTGACACCAGTATAAACCTTAATAAATCGGATAGTTTATACGACTTAAATAACGCGCTCCATCGATTAAAGCGCTTTGGTCATAATAAGGAGAGCGTTAAATATATTAAAAAACTGGTTCGTTACTTAACTAAGTAAAATAATAGTAATATTAGTAAATTATAAATTATTATTAAAGACATACTAGCTAAACTGAAGGCGTAAATTAAGGAAAAGAATATTATTACTTTAAATATCTTCCGATAAGAACTTAAAGCTATCCGTTAAAATAGTATCACTCGCGAAGACTTTATTAAGATAAGTAAAGACATTGTTAATAATGTATCTACCTTCCGAGCTACCGTAATAAAAGATATAAATGCTACGCGTTAAAAACTAATTAAATAAATAAATACTAACCATAAAGACTTAATTAAGTAGATTAATATTACTCGTTAAGATCTTACGCGTGAATTAATTAAGCAGATCGACGTTACCTGATAAGATGTTATATAAGATATAGTTAACGTGTAAAAGGATATAGTTACTTAATAAAATTTGATTAAGACTTAATTAAGCTTAGCTGAGATGCGGTAAAGCTTAGTGGATTACTTTATTAATGCTTAACGTGAAGCTTAAGATAACTTAAGAGCTCTCCGCGATAAACTCCTTACTTTAATTAATAATGAAATTAATTAACGTTAACGCGAATTAAAAAATACTTAGTAAGATACTATTATAAAATAATTTAGCTTTTAAATGAGAATAAAAATAAGTAATATAAGTAACCATTTAACTCCGCTAGCATTAATAAGCTAAACTATTTAAAATACTCTTAGTATAACGTGGACTAATTAGACCAGTTAGACTAATTAAGCGGCTACGCGTTTTCCTTTAAAAGATCTATTTAATAATAATAATAATAATAATGGTTATCTTCGACGTAATAATAATAACAGGGGAAATCGGGATTAGAATCGTGGTATCGATCACTATTTACGAGAAGGAATTATGGATACACTAGCTAAATTTACCTTAACCTCGCTGCGAGATATTACTTATAAGATTAAATAAGAAGAAATTAGTCTTTTTAATTTAAAATAAAATAACCCTAATAAAATTAAAATAGTCTTAAATAAAAAAAGCTTTATCTTTACTAAAGTTTATAGCTTTATTAATAAGTTAAATAGCTATATAAAAACTCGATAATGAAAGAAGAGTGTGAAATATAACTTCTTAACCTGTTTTAGTCACTACTTATCAAACCATTAGCCCTTTAATAGAATAATGAATTAATTAGCATTAAATGAATCACCTTATGCTAAGCAGGGCTGCTTACATTAATGGACGCCTTATAAGAGAGGTTCTCCCTTAACGCGCCCTTTGCGACTAAGTGATTTACTAAGACTAAGTTACATTTTAAATATATTGCTTATAATGATGCCGCAGTCACGCATTACATCCAGAAGAAAATTAAGTTTATTAAAGTAATAAGTATCTTATTAATAAATAACGTTAATTAATACGAAGTTATAGTATAAATATAAATCAGAATAGATTTAAAGATTAAATAGTACTTATATTTATTATATAAGATCGAGAACTACGGGCAGTATATGTAACATATTAAAGAATGCCACGCTTTATTAATAGCTACCGCATAGGAGTCTTACCTTAATATTTAACTTAAATCTAAAACTAACCGAAAGTCAGATAGTAAAAATAACTTATTTAATTAATATCGATTTAATTAAAGTAATTCCTCGCATTACCACTCTGATCGATATAAGTTTAATAAAGATTATAAGAAGAATAATAATAGTTATGCTCGGCGTAATGATAAGAAGTATAATAAGGATAAGAAGTATAATAAGGATAAGAAGTATAATAAGGATAAGAAGTATAATAAGGATAAGAAGTATAATAAGGATAAGAAGTATAATAAGGATCGGTATAAAAAGAAAGATAATAATCGGTGGACCTAAGTCCACTTCGCTAATAACGAAGCTAGTTAAATAGATTAATTAAAATTAAACTTAAAGTTAAGTAAATCCTCGAACTTTAACGCCGAAATCTCTTATTTAATACTTAATAAGAATATAACTTGTTATCATTACTTTTAAGCCTTCGATTCCCATACGGCCAAAAGAGCTTATAATTAAAAGTGTTAGCTAATTAAAGCTGCATTTACATAAGGATTAAGAATACCCTCCTTAATGGAGGCTTCTTAACGCATATATGGCTACTATTATACCATTTATACGTCTCGTAACGGATTATTTAAGTACCTTACTAACTATTACGATGTTAAGGAAGGCATTAAATGGCTTATTATAAGTTAGGATGATAGTAGTATTGTTATACATGTTAATAATGTTAAGAAATATAAGCTCGAGAAAGCTTTAAAGATAAGGATATCCTTAATAGATAACACGCTATTTTCTACATTCACCTACTTACGCGTGACCGCTTTCTTTAAGCTAAATAACTATAATGGCATAAGCATTTACTTTAATTTTAAAATAGGCTGCACGCTTATTAGCTATAAGTTCTTATAAACTCTCGATCACACTATTACCGTTAAGAAAGGTCGAATTTAAGGCGTGGGTAAAGAAAAGCTTAATCTCACCGAATAAGCCACTTTCACTATTTACCTACCCAGCCATAATCGACTTAAAGAACCGACCTTAATAAAGTTCGAAAAGTCTGGTTAAGTTATTAATAGCTTATAACTTAACCTTCTATTAAGTAATGACTTCCTTAAAACCTTTGGAAGCTTAATTAACTACCTTAAGTATAATGTCACGTTCCACCACTTAAATGACTTTATTATAAACTTTAAGATCCAAGCTAAAACCCTACCTTACGTGCGTAAGGTGACCACTTTACGTAAAATTAGCCTTATACCCGGCTAAATCACATATATCTTAATGTTATATAAACTTTTACTTAAGGATCGAAGCTTTATATTTAACGCTTATTATAACGCTATTATGCACGTTATAGTCGACGTAAAGACTTTATAAGTAGTAATAGTTATTAACTACACTTTAAACATTATAACGATCCTAAAGAACTATTATATCAGCATGATTAATAAATGCACCGATAATGGTTACTTCATTATAGATTAGAAAAGTGCCTTAAAGGCCGTCACAGTTAATGTAGCACTCAGTTTAATAGCTATAGCTACTAATGCACCTATAAGCTTAGAACCAGCTTAAGAATCATTAGCCATTACGCCTATTAATACTGAATTCGTGTTAATAAGCTTAGTCTAGGTAGTTATATAAGGGTATAAGCTTAACTTATACTAATAGTTAACCGTTAACGTAACCACGGCTACATATATGACTAATACATTATTAACAAACTATGTATTTAACATTATTAATGGCAAATTATTATCATTAAACTAAGTGCTTAAGATCGTCGACGAGACCTTGCTTAAAGGAGTCATTGCTTTAAATGAACTAAATAAGCCCCGGGTATTAAAAAAGTATTTTACCTTTAATATTCGAATGGGCGCCGATAATAAAGAAGTCATAAATAAAGTTTATATTTACTATAAAGATTATTCATTTATAAGATGATTAAAGGTAATTATCTGGAAGTTTCTTAAACTTTAAAAAGATAATGAATTAATCGATATACTAAAAGATCAGTGGATAAAGGTCCCCTTTATAGAAGGATAATAAAATTAAAAGGTAGCTTTTAAATCCTACCCCTTAAGTCATAAAGATTAAGAAGTAGTAAATAAAACTTTCGGAGCATTATATAAGGTTAATAAAATAAAATGGGTTTATAATCCCACTGCTTTCGCACACCTTATTTTCATAGTGTGGAGAGTAGTGAAAAGTGAAAAGAAAGGATGAGTTATTATTAACTTAAAGCCTTTAAATCAGGTGACTATTTTAAATAACTACCTTCTCTTATTATAATCTAGTATTATCGAAGCCTTACGAGGAAAAAGATTTATATTAGCTATTAACGCGACATTGTTCTTTTATTAGTTCAGCGTATACTTACTACATTAAGATTGCTTCGCGTTAATTAGTTTTAAAGGACTCGAAAAACTAATAGTAGCTTTAATAAGGTATAGAAACTCGCCCGCTTACCTTTAAAAGTTTATAGACCGGCTATTAGCCGACTATTTTTCATACTGCTAAGTGTTTATCGATGACATTATAATATTTTCCGATATAGAAGAGGAACATATATCTTACTTAGAAACTATTTTTAAGCTATTCTATTTTAAGAATATCACGATATCATTAAGCAAATTATACTTAAGGTATTTTAGCGTCGAACTCCTTAAATTCCACGTTAACGAATTAAGCTTAATTACGACGAAGTATAAGGTAGCTGCCTTTAAGAACCTTAACTTCCCGAACTAACTTAAGGCCTTAAAGTAATATATTAAGAGTATTAGGTTCTTATGTCACTTAATTCCATATTATGCACAGCTTATAAAACTATTATAAGCCCAAAAAGTTGCATTACTCATTAAGGATCGGAAAGTTAGAAAAATTAAAACTAGCAATCCAAACAAAAGGTTTAATTACTGTTAAAAGACGTATTATAAACCTACTGAGAAAGAAAGGTTATTATTCGAGGCACTGTAAGGTATTATCTACAGTGAAGAAAAGCTTATTATCTATTATTATGACTTAAATAAAAGACTATTTATTTAAGTTGATAGCTCCTTCGAATAAAGATTCGGTATTATAGTTTTTCATTTAAAGAATGATTATTATTAAGAAGTTAATAAGCTAGTTCTATTAAGCTAAGTGCTTTTAGTAATGTTCTTAAGTAAGTGCTTTATAAAAGCTAAGACATGATATGGGCTATTAAAATTAAAAGTAACGTGCTTAATATAAGCAATTAAAAGGCTTTATATAATGGTCTATTTATTTAATTAAAACATATTCATTTTAATAAACCACGCCGCTACGAAGGATATCATAGAATAAACTAACTTAAATACGTTATTTACGGATAGAGTTAATTGTCAGCTTATTAATGCATTTATATACCTTTCTTAATATAATTTAAAAGTCCACCACTTATTTAAATGGCTTAATTACATCCCCGACGGCTTTAGTTGCTTACGTACTATCGATAACGATCTTAAAAACTTAAATAGGGAAGTAATCCTTAATAATGTCTAATTTGCCTTCGCCGAAGCTTAAATAGACCTTAATATGAAAGAGCGCTTTATATAGGGATATAAAGCTGATATTAAGTAGTTAGCGATTATAAGGGATTTAAATAACGCCGTTAAGAAGCTATAAAACTAAAAGAGCTAGAAATAATAAGTAAGCTAAGATAGTACCATCCTGCATCTTATTAAGGGCAGTAAGACTACCTTTTATAAGCCCGGCTACCTATTTATTATCATCGACGAATTAATTTATAACATTAAATCCGATAATATGTATAGTCTTTACGTTCTACATATGGAAGTTAAGATAATTCTATAAGCCGCTTATAACGATAAGCATCATTTTAGCCGCGACAGAATGCTGCACGAGCTTTAAGGATTATTAATTAATAATAAAACGTATTAAGTTAAGAAATATATATAATACTATCTAACTTGCCTATTAAATTAAATGGACAAATAAGCTATAATTAGAGATTATTAACTAATTTAAACACACTATAATTAGCTAATGGAAGTTATCGTTATTAATTTTATCATCGGACTCTTAATAGTTTCATTAGTAAGGACCTTATAGTAAATTAATAAACATGTAGAATATAATAGTTTATTAATAATAATAGATAAAGCATTTAAATGGTCCCTTTTTATACTAAGCTATTCTATATATACAGCAGAGGAATAAGGTATAATACTGATAAAACAACTTATATTAAGTAATTAAAGTGTGCCACGATGAATTATCTTAAATAAGAACTAGAAATTTACATCTAACTTTTAAAAAGGAATATAATTAGTAACAAGAATAAGGCTATTAATAACAGCTACTTACCACCTTTAAGCCGATAAGTTATTAAAAAGAAAAAACTAAACCATTAAAATCACATTATAATTTCACTGCTTCGATAATCTTAAAATTAACTAGATACGCGTTATCTCAGCTTTATAATAAAACCTAAATAACGTATACTCGGCAGTAATTAAATTAACCTCACATGAGTAATTATTCGGCTTTAAGCTCTTAAGACCTTTAAATGTAATTATGAAGTTTGGATCAGTAAGGGAAGTAGGGGATGTAACCATAATTAAGGACTTCTTATAGCAGGATGCTTAACTAGCTATGGATTTCATAGCGGCAGAGGCAAAATATAGATATAACGAAAATCATAGATAAGTAAGCTTCGAGAAAGGGGATAAGATTTACCTTAAGCTTTATTATAGATACTACTTATTAAGTAAGCTATTTAGAAAGCTCTCGTAGCAACGCTTAAGGCTATTTACTATTAAGCGACGCGTTAGCTACCTCGCATATAAATTGGACCTACCGTTAAATATAAGTATTTATCTGGTTATTTTAGTTACTTACCTTACCGCTAATCTAAAAGGAGAAGATCCTTTTTAATGCACCTAACCTCCATTAAGGCTAATAAAAGATGATTAAGATAGTTCCAGTTTATAAGATAATAATAAGTATAAACTTAAGAGACTGGTATAATATAAGGTTATTAAAAAAGAATTTTAATACCTTATTAAGTGGAAGGGATAAGGGAATGAGCATAATGTATGGAAATCAGAATAGTAGTTACGTAACTTGAAGAACCTTATTAATAAATATTAATAATAAGTAAGAGGGTACCTTATAACGTAAGTTAAGGAAAAGGCCTTAACGTAAAAGAAAAAGCTTAAGCACTTATAAAAGACTAAAACTATACTTAATAAAGATGATTTATCTTTTAATAACTTACTAATTAAGAAAATGAGTGAAAACGTAACCGTTATTAATAAGGCAAATAATAAGGACTCGCTTAATAACGTTAATTAATTAGGCAACGCGCCTATTAATACCGAATCTATAATTATTATATTAGTATCCGCCGGGCTTATAAATAAGCTCGCTTAATAAAAGAAAGGTCCGCGTTACTTATCGAGAATGCTTAAATAAATTATAAGATAGAAGGAATAAAGATCCTAACAATTAAGATAAGGAGGAATGAAGATCTCGAATTAAGGGATATTAAAGGATTAGGAAGGATTAATAAAACTAGCGACGCTTAAATCACTAAGGACAGTGGGAATTTTCTTTTATACCCGGGCATTTAACACCAGAAATGGCTTAATTAACCCGACTTAGCTATATTAAGGCGTTGTAGTTAGATTTCTTTAATTGAGAGTGGAAGGTAGGGTTCTTTACTTAAAGCAGTTAGCGCGGAGTAAAGCCTCCCGCATTTATAATGGGGCTCTGCAACCTTCTTTAAAACTGTAAGAAGCCTTTTATAACTTTTACTTATTATCACTCTTTACACTTTAATATAATGCTATAGCTTTTACTTTAATCTTTAATTATTCCGCATTAAAATAGTAAATAATAATATTAATATAAGGGAAGTTATTTATATATTAAGCTTATAACTATTAAAAGTTATAGCTTACTTATATATATTTAATTAAAGTTAAAAGTAATATATTACTTATATTCTATCTTTTAACTAGCTAATTATTAGCTTACGTAGTTTATATAAAAGGGAGCTTCGGAATAATTATTTTATTAACGGATTATTATTTATTTATATTTATAAGCCTTTAAGCTAACTAGCTAATTAAACTTCTTTAGCTTTTAAGCGCTCCTTATTTCTTACGTTAAGCACTTATTTTATAACTTTAATAGCTTTTATAACTTTTATAACTTCTTATTAATTAAATTCATTGCTTCCACGTAGTTAAGGGGTCTTTTTTTCTTAAGCACCTTATTACTTACTTCAGTTAATTTAATACTTAGCTTATTATTTTAAATGCGAGAGTATAGTTTACACCATTATAAGCAATGCGCGTAATTATAGTAGTTAAGCTACATATTATATAATTGATACTTAAGTATTAAAGTAAGTTTACATTTTACATCTTAATAAAAGTTTAAGATTATATTAAACATTTTAAATATATTTATTATACTTCCTTATATAAATTAAAAAAAATAACTATTTTTAATTATTAAAATCTTAAATCTTATATAGATTTAAATGTTAAAATTTTATCGCCGTTATATTTTAAAAAGTAAGTGCATCTTATTTTAACATTAAATTTATTATAAATTCACCCGTTAAAAAAAAAGTATCGAATCGTAGAATTTTTATATTTATCACGCTCGATTAAAAAATTAAAAAGGTTACATTAAGAATCACTTATACTAACTTTTCCACCACTTATATTAACTTAAGGATTAAGCTTTTACACTTTTTTTCTTTTTATCTTAGTTTTTCACACTGTAGTTACTAGCCACACGGCTATAAGTAAGGGCTTCCACGCCTACATTTAATTAAGAAGGCTAGCGGTTTTAATTTTCGTCTCATTAAACATTGGATATTAGTATTTATTATTAGCATTTATAACCTTATTACTTGTTTTATCTACCATTCTCTCTTACTCGCCATCTAATCAGATAGCGAGTCCCTTCATTCACTCATTCTAGTTGCATTTTAGACCAGGACTTACGTTCTCATGTAAAGTTTATCCCACTGCAAGACAACTTACACGGGAGCTGCAGACACATCATAGACTGGGCGCACGACCTATAAACGTTATATATATTAAGGTTGTTGCACTCCCCTAATTTAATATATATAGTATATAAAACTATAAGCCGAGGGTCCTTAAGTAAATATCTACCTCGAATAAGTATTTTTAATATCGTACGGGATATATTAAAAGAGTTAGTTAAGTAATAAGAATAATATAATATCACTACTTTTTACATCCACGTACCGGCATTTTTACTTACGTACTTATAGTATATTCTAACAGAATGGCTTAAGCGAGAGGAATGTAATGGTATAACTGCTAGTTAGTACGGTGCGTGGTTAATAAGTTATAAAGGAGTGTACGTTATAGTAAGAAAGGTATCTTTTTCACTCCGCGTTTTCTCACCGACTATACTACCTACCGGTAAAATATATATACAGTATAAAGCCCTGAATCAGGGCTTTCCAGCCGCATAAGTGCATCCTGGTCCCGGGCAGTGGTTATGGTGGTATTCATGTAAATAGGTAGGTGTGATGAATATGGTTACTTTTTCCAACCGTTTTTTCTCGTCCATCTTACAAGCCACCAATACGTGGATAGTATGGCTGGAATCGCTAGAAAAAGGCAATTCCAGCCATGCTAGTACATCCCGGGCCCAGGCAGTGGTTATGGTGGTATACGTGGAAGTAAGTGGGTGTAGTGGGTAAGGTGACTTTTTCACTCCGCGTTTTCTCGACCACTATACTAGCCACCAGTATATAACAACTACAGTAAAAAGCCCTGCATTCAGGCTTTCCAGCATACCAGTGCATCCCGGGCCCAGGCAGTGGTTGTGGTGGTATCCGTGTAAGTAAGTGAGTGTAATGGGTAAGGTAACTACTTTTAAACGCTTATATCTCGGCCATTAGTAATCCAATCAACTAGCTGAAAAGATATTTGGAATTGTTGGACGAAGACAATTCTAACCATATTACGGTTTATATACCTAGATTAAACCAATTAGTACAATTATAGGTTATTGTAAGTTATTATAAGTTTGCCAGTAAATCCACATGGCCGAAATGTTCACTTTGGTCTCAGACCACGCTCCCGCTTTTTGTTTCCTGTGCCCTGATTGGTTGGTGGTGTGGGGGGGTTTTCAGGGTACAAAGGATACAAATCGCGGGGTCGCTGGTCTGAGATTCTGAGACTAGGTAGGGCTAGCTTGTGAGTGCGCACCTTTTTCGGGTGACTGGATGTACCGAAAAGCCCCGCTTTTTAGTTTTGCGTAAGTTTATTGGCTGCAAAACCCTGTTGCCAAGAAATTGGAGTTATTAACGCTTAAAAGGGATAACAACCCTTTCCCACGCATCCCTTATGGATGCGGGCATCTTATTTACAACTACCATTACTGTGCGTAAGGTCACCTTTCCACTCGCCAGAGTCGGGAGATTCACCACCCTGCCTGCATGTAATTAAAAGTTAGGTTGGGCACTGTGGACTGTGACTGCAAGGAATTGACAATAGTCTAGCTGATGATATCTCTATCTATACTGAATCTCTAATTAAATGCGCGTGCCTCAAACATGGGATATCCATTATGTACCAGCCCGATCCCTAAATCATTTTATACGACAATTAGCCAAGCCCTAGACCTCCAGTGCCGCCCTCCCCTCCCCTCCCCCAGACTTCGATCGCCTGACAGCATGTTCGACAGCACTGTCTCAGCCTGTTCGTCCTCGGTGCATCTGCCCCTCAGAGAACAGTTCTCCCGAGTCCCAGAAAACGCTCCCATCACACAAACCCCTTGGGCAAAACCGACGACGGGTTCGACGGCGGCAGCAGCTGAACGTCTGGTGACGTCTTCCCGCTCCCATCCGAATCCTCCTTTGATGCGCTGTCAAGCGAAATCACTGCTCCTTCCAGATGCTTCTGCCTTAGTCTCTCCTCCTCTTTCCTTGCCAGCTGGTAAAACACCCTCGCGCCCCAGAACTGGGAGGCCTTGAAGATGACGTGCAGAACCGGCGTCGCGATCTTCATGCTTATCGACCATCGATCCCACAAGCCCCCGTATAGCCAGAAAATTAGCGCCGTCTCGGCGAACGGGCTGATGGCTTCTACCCACATGGCGATGTAGAAGATGCGTGCGAGGAGGCGGTGGTTGTTCGGGATAAAGCGGTACGTGATCATGACGACGTGTGGCCAGAATTGGCCGAGGACGTCGAAAGCGCCTGCGAGTCCGTGGTGGTTAACCTGTGGCCGTACGAAAGACAGGAGACAAGAAAGATCTGCTTGAAAAGGGGAACCCAGAGAAAAGGTAACCTACCCCAAGAAAAGCACAACACAAACTCCAGAGTCGCATCCGGCACCGCCGCCGTATTCAGCGTCAACGCCGTCGCCACCTGCCCCAGCAAAACCGTGCCCAGATGATGCGCCCCGGTGACATAGCTAATCCTCGGCCGATAAAACAGCTCAAAGATATACCCGACCTGGAATATCTGCATCGTGACGATCATCAGGTCCCCCAGCGTCGGCCTGCCTCCCAAACCCGACACCGGATCTTGCAGCTTCGCCGTGCCGAACGTCACTACCGCCCAGGGGTACACCCCCAGCGTCATGAGGATAATCTTAAGCACGGCGCCAATGTTATGCACCATGAAGCTGCGCTTGTGCACCCAGCTGAGCCTAGCCCAGACCGGGCGGTACAGTTTTGTCCGGATGAGCCATCCTTCGAAGAAGAACATGCGGGCGAGGAACACGGCGGCGGCAACGATGGTAAAGATGAGAGCGGAGTACTTGGTGAGGTCGGACGCGGGCTCGTTAGGAAGATTGCCGGGATTCGGGGTGCGTTTCTCCATATTGGGCGTGGAAAGGTTATTCCAACCATGCAGTCTCGAGTGGAGATGATGAGAAGGTGGCCGTGATTCTTTGGGGCAACGAGGCCAGGAGACAATGACTGAACAAACAGTCGGAGCTTTCTGTCTAGCTAGGATTGGTTGTGAGTGCCGCTGGCGCGAGGTGGAAGAGTGGAAGATTAGCGAAAGGGAACGAGACAGGTATTGGAAAACAAGAAAGGCGAATAAAGGCCCAATTCACATCCATACATCTCACGGCCGGACTACGCACACCGATCGGACTATGCTCACAGGCCGGACTTCTTGCCGATGATTACGCTGTGTAAAATGCGTTCATATAATCCGAAAACTTCTACGAATCCCAGCATTCAGGTGTCTTTGGGGACTCGGTACCTGGCGCTCGGCCCTGGCAGTCTTTTCCGGCGGAGATCGGACAAGATTTGGCTTCCAGATTTGGGGTACCGAACGATGACCGATGACCGATGCAAGGCTATACTTTGTGATGAACCCGTAACACGAGTTTAGCGCAATGAGCTTCCCCTCGACTGGTGTGAGGCCCTGCAACTCGTCCGGAAACATGTGCTCGCGTCCCAGCCGGATGGGTAGCTGGGCTGCAGGCAATAGAGCACCTCTCCGCAGGTACTTCACACAATCTGCGCATCCTGGAATCGTTTCCCCCACGGTGAAGCACTTCCGGCACTTGAAGGATGAGCCATCCCGCTTCTCGATCGGATTTACCATCCACTGATCCCAGTCAACGTTCTCCAGCTCGGCCCTACCGAATTTACGATAACAGATCATGCAGGTATATATCGGCAGGGCGCTCGCGCCGTGGAATGCTTTGTAGAATTCCTGGACGGTAGATACCTTCCTGTCATCAGGGATAGGTGCGCACCATGCCTGCTCCCGGGGCAACCGCTCTTTCTCGGCAAACTCTCCATCCAAGTTGCGCACAACACTGGCAAGGTCTTCCATCTGCTCTTCGTCGCTTCTCTCCCGACGGGCTACTGTCATAGCGCGTTTGGGCCGCGGCTGATTGTTGTCCAAATGACTCTGTCTCTGTCTCACCTCCTGAAGAGGCTGGCTCGGTCCAGTTACGTCACCCTCGTCTACTACACCACCTTCTGGAACGCTGCCTGACTGTTGCTGTTCCATTCGTACCATAAGCCCGAACATGTCGAAGCCGAAACCAGCCGGCAAATCTGTGACAGCCAGCTTCCTGAAAGGTAGGGCGATTCCTCCGCGGTCGTTTTTCTTAACGTATGGATCTTTATGAGACCAGGCCTTTAGATTTATCAAGTCATCCAGCTCGATCTGCGCGAGACTTCCCATCTGCCCTCGCGTCTTCATACTCCTTCTGAAACGCCTAGAAGACGCCAGCTAACGTGCGGATTCCCAGACCTGCAAGTGCCTGATCACCACCAGCCCCCTCCCCAAGCCGGGCTTGTCACTGCCCTAGCCTCTTCATGCTCCTTCTTGCGCAACCCGGAAGATGTCGGCGGATGTCCGGATCCCTAGACGAGCAAGCGCCAGATTCTGCGGGTTGTCCGCGTCATAGCGCCCGAAAAGCTCTGGCAGAGGCTTAATGGTTTCTCTCGGCGGCGGCTTAGGGTTCCCCTCTGCCGCAGCTTTGCCCATCCTCCCTCCGTTGCCCGTCCTCCTCCCTATGACTCGAAATACCCGAAATAGCTCAGCCGGCCTGGCAACGGCTTTGCTTGGGGATGCATCTCTCGACCCTCCAGAGTGGCCCTGCCGAGAATCTCTCTCTCTGTCCTTGCCTGCTCGTATTCCTTCTGGGACGCCTCGATGCTGATGTACGGATTCCCAAACCAGCACGCGCGCCACATTCTGCCGATTGCACGCGTCATAACCGCTGAAGATTTCCGGCAGAGGCCCGCGAGCTTCCCTCGGCATCGCATGTCCCCTCAACCCGGGCTCGTTCGTTCCCCCTTCCCTGCGGTCGGAAATATCCTAAACAAATGTCCTGGCTTAGCAGAGCGACGACGCTTGCAGAGGCGCCTCTTAACCTTCCAGCCTGCTCTACCCCGGCCTGATTTATCCCCTCAGTAGTTGTTAAATCTAAGGGGCTATCTGAGAGTGGCCCAACAAAAGCCGCAAATTTCAAGCATAACGCATCTCGTCCGTATAGGAAGCGCCGGCGTCGCCGGCATGGCAAAGAGCCTTATGGCCGCACACCTGTGATCTAGACGCGGGGGGGGGGCGCACTGCGGCCATACCCATACCCGGCGCTTGATAGCCTTAGAAATAGGCGAGTCTCGAGAGCGCTGTTACGATGTTATGTCCCAATAATAATGAGGGCACATCGGGGTACCGTAGGAACCGTCTAATGGTACCTGAAATGGGTGGCTTTGAACCACCCAAAAGGTGCTGACTAATCTGCGCACAGATCTGCACAAGCACCACCATATGGAGACAACCAGGCAGCCAATAGAACTTGAGAAAAGCAAGCCACTTTTACCGTTGAAGATTGCTTCCAGGTTTTGGTTGTGACCATTCCTGTCTTCACGATTGTTTTATGGAGGTCGTGCCCGGGTTGGGCGAATGCATCAACCATTCCCTACCGTTTTCGAACCGTTTCATACCGTTTCGTACCGTTTCGTACCGTTTCGGTACATTTTCTGAAGATTTTCTCGGAACATTATTGTTGGAAGTCACGGCTTGCAGTGCACACGTAGTAATTGAGGTCAACTTGTGTTCTTCTTGATCAACTGTCTGGCCGGCTGTTTCTGGCCGTTTT
>MU854105.1:6054-16179 GCA_033297225.1 Diplogelasinospora grovesii | reverse complement strand
TGGAATGAGCAGATAAACCCTGCTGCGTGCAAAGTCCTAGCAATTAGGCGATCATCTTTTGCGACAATGGCGCAGCAGTTGCATTCAACAGTATCCTATAAACCGGTAAAAAAACTCTACCTACCTAAAATGGAAGGTGGTGCGTGCATTTATCGTATAACGCTACGTTGTAATTGGATGCATCTATGTGTGCACGGACCTAGTGTTTTTCTGCCGCCCGGTGGGATAAGAAACGGGAGCCCTTTTTGCACTTTAGTGACCCACCCTTACGCGCACCCGTCTTGCAACCAATCGTCTTCCGCTGACAGCCACAACAGCCACAGCAGCCACCAGCCAATTAGCACTGGATGTGCGACCCAAGCCGCGACCTTTACAGTATGCGCAACGCGATGATTAACAAACTTAACATTTGATGCTTCTTGCACCAAGATTGCGGTCAAGGAATGGGATCTCACTGTGGCTGTGGCTGGTTTGACTGCTGTGGCTGTCAGCAGAAGACGATTGGTTGCAAAACATCGAAGTGGGAAAGGTCTACGGAAGTGGTTAGATGTGCTAATAAGTGGGTCAGAGGAGTGCAAAAAGGCTCCCGGTTAAGAAATGATACCCCTGCCCACATCCTTGTTTTTAGTAAGCCGCAAAGATACCAGTGTCGGGGCACCCCTGAAAAACGGTGATCACGTCAGGAATTATATTTCAGTCTATTTTAAGATAACGTACATTATAAGCGAGTGAGCCATATAAGCGAGTGAGCCACTTTCTACTACCTTATAAACACTATCCTCAATTGCAACACATTAACACTAGGAACCAACTATAATTACATCAGAAACAGCTGAATCTAAGGATTCTGCAGCCTCCTGGCAAGTGCGCGCATTATGGCCAGGCTTACCGCACACACCACAGCACCGAACCTTCGTACGAGCCCCCCCTGCCCCACTACCATCCGGCTGCGTTTCTTACACTGCCTCCCTATCCACAGCCTTCTAGTTCAGTAGATCATGTGCATCCTGTACAGTGAGTGATCCTCCGAGCCTCACACGTGTTCTTTTGGCTCTTCGACGCTTACTTAGTCCCTCGTTAGCCTTACATAGCGAAGAGACCTCTGCACGAAGAAGAGCCACCTGGTGCATCATAGCCGTTGTACCCTTAGTAAGTTAATCCACAGCACCTAGTACTAAAGTCGGGGAGCTATTTTAATGGTTAGCAATGCGAGTCTTAATGAGCGTTGACTACAAGTCGGCTTCTCGGGGGTTATGTGGTGTCTGAAAGACCCAGGGTTGTGCAGTGCCGGGCCGTGAGTTTGGAGGTGTTAGTGTACGAAGCTTTACATCCAGCTTGGAAAGCACCCTCTCTGGATTGTACGGCATAAGGCCAGCCCCTGTAAAGCCACCCCGTATATTCTTTTCCGTCATAGAAGCAAAGAAAGCCTCGCGAAAGGCGCAGAGGAACTCGAGCTTGCTCACGTGGTTAATATGCGCACGCATCAAGTCCTCGACCTAGCGACCGTACGCCTGCTTCAGTGGCCCAAAGCAGCCAACATCGAGTGGCTGGAGGTAGTGCGAAGAATGCGGAGGTATACAGAGTGTGATAATGTTGTTCTGCTGGCAGTAGAGCTCGAACTCGGTTGAGTGGTGGCTTTCGTGGCCGTCGAGGATTAATAACCGGTATTTGCCTTTTATCCGGGGCGCCGTATAGTAATCGAAGTGCTTGATCCAATCCAGGCCTACTGCGTTAGTAGTCCAGCCATTCTCGGTTATTGCGATGCTCCAGTCGGCTGGTAGGTTGCACTCTTGGTACCAGTTAGCGAGGTGGTATTACGCGGCCAGGATGATGAATGGTGGTATAGCCCAGCCGAGGGCATTAACTCCCTGGATCACTGTTGCCCACTCGCGGTTGCCAGGCTGGGCTAGCTTTACCTTGCCACGGCCATCCGAAGTCGTAACAACCATGCCTGCGAAGATAATGCCCATTATGAACCCAACCTCATCGGAGTTATAAACATCGTCAGCCACAATGCCGTACTTAGCCATAACATTCCGCACAAATATAAACCACGGGCCGATAACCCTCGGATCTTCGCACTTGGCTCTCTAGTAGTCGTATCTACGTGTATATCGCGTACGGAGCTCTGGCTAGCGTTTAACGAAGTTATGGGCCCAGAGTTTACCGACAAGGGGCGCGTCGCGTTCGTGTAGCAGTTGGTTGGCTATATCTTCCACATTACGCAGTCTTAGTGGAAAAGATCGCGCACATAGCTTAATGATATATTAAACAATAGCCTCCTCTTCTGATTGAGTGAGCTTCTTCGAGTTGGGCGTGGTGTCGCGTCGTGCAGGATGGCCAGCGCGTCGCCGTGAGAGAGTCATACGATCAATGTTGTAGATCTTAGCTGCAACCCGTACACTTAGATTTTCGTCATTTTAAAGAGCTTCAAGGGCTAAGTTTACTATCATGGAGCACAACCTTAGTGGTGAGGTAACAACTCTGTTGTGCTGTGAAGAGGGAAAGACTATGGAAGGTGCATGGCACGGAACTAAATACAGGTGTGGGGAATCGCGTGACGTAACCCTGGACCCGACAGGTGACTAGATGGGTTAGTGCCGTGACATTTACCCTGGCTTCGTACAAAGTGGAAGGCATGGTTTGTTGTTATTGAGTAGTATGTTGAAGGTGGAGGGTCGCGTCGCGTTAAAAAAGTGGCTCACTCGCTTATATGGCTCACTCGCTTATAATGTACGTTAGCCTGTCATGCCTTACTTAATGTGCGAAGCTTGCATAATACAGCATTTCTTTACTCTGTTGCACAACCTAAAAGTTATCACTAAAACCAAATGTATCTATGTCTCTCTGAGGTATAAATGCACGTTTACATCCAACAAATCCCTTCCATCGTCACATCACCAAATTCAAATAATATCGTTAACTTAGCTACACACACTATTCACATCCATCTTGAAATCACTTCGGTTTGAACACTTTACAAATAGCCACACCATGTCTGTTGCACGTCTCCTGTTACCGACCCTGGCTTTCCTAACAGTTTCTGCAGTTACGCAGCTCCGATTAAATGTTACTGCGATCGGTGCGCAAAACGGGATCTCAACCCTAGAGTGCTAGGAGGTAGATTCTACTTTTTATCAGACTGTGATCCTAAGAGAATATTCAGCGACTAGCATGTAGATGTGTCATAAGAGTTACTTTGTCCTTAGATTTGGCAGCTTGGACCATGATTCGGGGCGGAGCATTTCCGATGGTGGTACCATCTCCTTAAAAGAGTTAAAAATGTTTAAAACTCAGCCTTAGGCCGAATTATAAGTCTCGCCTTAACCTATACAAATTTCTTTCCCATTCATCATACATAAAGAAATGAATGCCCGTTTATATTGTAAACTCTATTCAGATCAAACAAACAATAAAAAGTTTTACCATCGTTCCAATACCACTTAAACCCTAACCGCCTTACAAAGACGCAACAAATCGTGAAGTCCTATGTCTTTCAAACAAGTGTCTTCCTAGTTAGACCAGCAGCTTTAATTCGACTGAATCCGATTTAAAGAGACATTCGAAGATCCTTCCACCTATTAGTTGTTTCTCGATCTTGCCGCCCGGTAGTTCCGTATATATGCTGTTCTTACCGCCCAGCGGTTCCGTACATATGCTGTTTAGAGTAACATGCGCACTAATCTTAGTAGTAGGACGAGGAAATCGTAGGCCGTATAAATAATCGAAGAGAGCTTTTAATCAGGTTAATCCCATCCAATATGCTAACTCGTTCCAGTCGCGCTTACCAGCAGCCTATCAATTCTTAATGCTAGTAGTGGCAAATACATGCTAGTTCCAAATGCCAAAACGCAGCACATGTGACGTGCCAGGATATGCCAACCTCTGGTGGTATCTTGTGTGAGCAGCGCCCACTCTAAAGCCATCCAGAGCCTGTAACAAACAGTGGATATGGAAAATAGAATCCTTCCCAGGATTGGTGACGTCCTCTCAAGGAGATTACCAATTATAAAGAAGGCTAAACTAGCTGCCAGGATGAAGGGCAGAAGCAACCGGAATGACCGCATGCTTGGGCTCCAGGAGCTAACCGCTAAGAAGCACTGACTATCATTAGCTTTGTCTTTTAATGGCGATACTCCGCTTACCTCTCTCACCATGCTCGAGATAGTGATGGCACTTAACAAATATACTGCCCAGTTACTTCCCCAGGATAAGGGCACCGGAATAGTTAAGAACTGTGGCTTGCTGCTCAAGGACGACGAACTCGATGTTCGCTGCCATGAGGGCGTGGGCCATATAGAGGCCCACGGGTCCTGCACCCACAATAATGACTCGAAACATATTATCGCTCATGATAGAACGAAGTAGTGAAGTTGATTTGATGTTATGATGCAAGAGTGTGGGGAACTTTTGTTTAGGAAATGCTCAATGAGTTAATTCGTCAATGGGTTGAGCAAAGCTGTGCAATGTCGTTTCAGCGGCCTCTCGGGTACCACATCCATCGCACACAGTGGCCCCTCGTACTTGAATATGACTTGCATTTCGGGCATCAACGGGATTACAGTGAAGCAGGCGAGCACCTCTGAACCTCGGTGGGGAGGCTCTGGGAGAGTTTCAAGAGATCGAATATTCAATGCGAATGCGAGATCCAGTTTACCAAACCCATTTTGCAGCTTTCGTCAAATTGCAACTGTACCGCATGCATGCTACCTGCAGGATAAGGGCGTTGGTGGAACATGCTCGATAATTGGCTCCTGGAACTGGGCTGTTAACCGCAACACTTGACATTTGTCTTTGTGGGGCGGTCTTGTGGCGGCGCAGGACATTTACATACAGTCACCCCTGACAGTTGGCGCTAGGGATGCTAGCAGGGCGGGGCCCGGAGCATCTACACTCCAACCCTGGTAAGTTTGTTAGTTTGGTACTTCTAAGCCTCAAGCGTGAGACTAGTAGGGGACTTGGAGCCAATTGAATTATCTGAATATTGTCAGGGGCCAGGGCGAGAGAGACAAGAACTGGAGATATGAAGCTATCTTCTACGCTGACCTTTCTGTTTTGGTGAAAATGTTAAGGGAGGACCCTGAGGCCGGCAAGGGCAGCTAGGCTTTTGATTGGTGATGTATGGATGAGTGTGTGAGAGAAAGGCGCGGAGTGGGAGAAAGAACCGTACTAACAAACTTTCCAGGCCTCTATTGTATCATTCCATCGCAGGAACCGACTGTATGTACAAATTAACTTTTACGCTAAGTGGGGCCCTCGAATTGACCCGTTCGGCGCTGGCTCAATGCAACCCGTGTTTGCGTCTGCACCTGTGAGCAGTTGCTCTGGAGGCGGAGTATGAATCCATCCGACTCGGGGGGAAAATGACCCGGAGGGAACCTTGTGTCACAATGAGGGTATGAAAGGTATAGATTCATTGTCCAATGTACCTGCAGAGAGATGAAGGTCAAGGAACCGCTGAATATGTCCCTAAGGTACATAAGGAAGCTTAGGATATAATGTACCGGTACAGATGTCCTCCATGGGTAACGTACCCTGACCTTCCACTTCAGCACCTTGCAGTTAGTGTGGTCCGAGCTCGCCACTAGTTTAGTGCTGCATGGCCCGATCCCAAAACTTTTAATCGAACGGGCTGTTCTGAGTGAGGCTGCGGCATGCAATCATTGCAATGACTCTGGCCGCCGCCCATTAAAACCGAGTCACATTGCCATAATGTCACCTATTCCCCGGGCCCTCCAGAAAGCCGCACTGACTAATGTCATCGTTCGCAAGGGTGTCCTCAAAGTTGACTTAATCTCAGCAGGGAAAGTGGACTGATTGTTTCCTTCCGACCAGGCGAGTAAACGTCCAGCTTCCATCCTGTCCCAAGCTTTCAACTTCTGCTGCCTTTCATTCCACCCTCATCCCATTCCAACTTCTGCTCCGCCGACATTTCGCATTTCGCTTGCCATGGCAAACTTTGATGTCACGCCCGAAAAGCGGGCGGGCACAAGGGCACTCCTCCGACGTCAATTCTTCATGAATCTCCCCAAAGTCACGCAAGCCCAGGTCAATCTTGCAGGCAAGACGGCCATCGTCACCGGCTCCAACACCGGCATCGGCTTGGAGTGTTGTCGCCAGTTCCTTGGCCTCGGACTGAGCAGGCTCATTCTTGCCGTGCGCAGTGAAGCCAAGGGCGAGACAGCCAAGGCAGAGTTGCAACGGGCTTTTCCTCGGCAGGCGATCGAGGTCTGGAAGCTCGACCTAAGCCTCTACGACTCGATCGTATCCTTTGCCGAGCGCACCAAGAGCCTGGAGCGCCTCGACATTGTTGTCCACAACGCTGGAGTGCAGAAAATGACGCTGGAGGTCAACAAGTCTACCGGGCATGAAGAGGTAATGCAGGTCAACTACTTGTCGGCTGCGCTTTTGACCATTCTCCTCCTGCCGGTGCTCCAAGAGAAAAACACGCCCCAGCAGCCCGGTCGGCTCGTCATTGTCAACTCTGACGTGGCTGCCTGGGCCAAGTTCAAGGAACGGGACTCGGTTCCGTTGCTGCCCGCCTTCAACAAGCCCGAGTTCTTCGACCCACAGGACCGATACTTCACCTCCAAGCTTCTCGGCCAATTCTTCCTGTCCGAGCTAGTCAAACGGGTGCCTTCGTCCGTGGCTATTGTCAACTTTGCCAATCCCGGCCTGTGCTACGGATCAGATCTGAATAGAGAGGCGGGCGGTGTCCCGGGCGCCATCTGGAGTGGAATCAAGCGAGTCCTTGGCCATTCTACTGCCGTCGGGGCCCGTGCGCTGGTTGATGCCGCCGTCAACCACGGCAGCCAGTCCCATGGACAGTATACAGAAGATGGCAAGATACAGCCGTAAGTTATCCATCGATAGAGACTTTGTTACATGACGGCAGTCGCTAACGCCTTTCCTTGCTCTCTCCAGAATGGCGCCCATAGTGTACAAGCCCGAGGGGGAGAAAATCGCCGAGCGGTTGTGGCAGGAAACTATGGCTGAGCCTGCATTTGCACGGGCCGCTGAAATCTTGCGACGGCTGAGTGCCTCTGCCAGCGCATCCGCTTAGTTTGAACTTTGCGCAGGATTCCCCGTTTCGAAGTAATTACTGTCTAAAATAATTTGCCCTCGTTGTGTAGTTAGACGGGTGATCCATGATTCTTTGTAGTGTAGGACGCTATCGATGGATTCGCCCTGAAACTGAAACGTGGTGCTTTGGGACTTGTCACGCAGAAGCGGGAGCTGCGATGTGGACTTGCTGTGAGAAGAGCGCTTCGGAAGTATTGATCAAAGTTCCTTGATTGATACAAAAGAGAGTGAGCGAAGCTCGCAGTATACACACACACACACAATTTATTCCGCCCGGCGGGCTTAACCCGAAAGGGCAACTATCACACATGTACTAATACATTTCCTAAAAGGGATCCTGGTCTCCTAAAGCCCGTACGTCCTCCTTTTCTGGCTTATGTCCTTGCTTTTCTGCCCTTTTCTGAACGTACACACACACACACACACACACACAAAATTTATTCCGCCCGGCGGGCTTAACCCGAAAGGGCAACTATCACACATATACTAGTACATTTCCTAAAAGGGATCCTGGTCTCTTAAAGCCCGTACATCCTCCTTTTCTGGCTTATGTCCTTACTTTTCTGCCCTTTTCTGTGCGGGTACTCGTGGGTTAGTGATATCATTAGTAAGCTGGCTTGAAGGCCATTCTCCAAGTGTTCAACGTCCTATCCTCAGCGGTTGAAGCGTGTGGACTTGCTGTGAGAAGAGCGCTTCGGAAGTATTGATCAAAGTTCCTTGATTGATACAAAAGAGAGTGAGCGAAGCTCGCAGTATATATACATGACAAAAGAGAGAGCTTAGTAAGCTGTATGGGGTGCGCCTCAGGGCGCACCTGATGCAGCACGTGAAGCGACACACCTTGGCCCACGTGACCACCCTGCGACAGGACTTAACAAGGTCGTGAATCGGTTCTCGCCTCCGGAGTACACGGACAGTCTGTTCGACATCTTGGAAGTCCGAGGTCAGAAGAATGAGATTGTTGACACCGAGGTAGAGGCTAGAGTCTAAGGCGGTTGCCTGATAGAGTTCCATTTATGTCTCTCCTCTAGTGAGCGCGTAAAGAAGCTTTCGGGTCTATCTAGATTAGCTTAGAAACGAAGTCTTTTACCTGTCAGACTTGTCAATATTGAGGCTAGTTCAGGGGTATCACCAGGAGTATCAACCTCAGTTCTAGCCACCTGTTTTCTTCTGTTTACCTTGGTTACCACTACTAACAATGTGTATATATTGAAGCTGTATTCAACGGCTTCCAACCCTCTTTTCTTTCCTTCTTCAGGGGACTCCATACCGTAGATCATTCAACTGCCTTTCTTGCCCACTGTCAACGGAGATTAAGTACAGAGTGAGTTTACTGCTGAGAGATTATTGAGAGGGTCAAACATTTGCTGGCAAAATTCTATTCGTATGGCTACTTTGCCAAGCCACCCACAAGTTCTCAAACGTATACAGGCTAATATACAGTAACGACTGAACCACCCACCCATAAAATGATAAGCATCTGAGTTAATCCAAATCTACGGCATCAGGAGTACCCGCCAAACACGCCCAACCGACCTTCATTAGATCAACAAGCGCCTTAGCCACCAGCGATTTTTCTTCCTCTTCCAATTGCTTCCTGGTCTCAGCATCCTCTTCCTGCGCAGCGTTCTCTTTTTGTCCAGCATTCCCCTCCTTCACCTCGGGAGACGGCTCTCCTGATTCTGGGACACTTGCTACCCGAGAAGCCTTCGGGGCGATTGAACCAGCCACTGGGGTGTCCGAACTGCTGCTACTTTTCTCCCTCTGGTACGACGTATCCGCCAAAACCGCCCAACCGACCTCCATCAGACGAGCAAGCGCACCATCTACCAGTGACTTTTCTTCCTGTTCAAATTGCCTTCTGCGCTCAGCATCCTCCTCCTGCGCAGCACTCTCATTCTTCACATTTCCTGTTTTCTCAGGAATATTCTTTAGGGTGATCTGACCAGCTAATGGAGTGTCCGAAGAACCACTACCGCTTCCACCACTACCGCTTCCACCACTACCGCTTCCACCACTTCCCTCTCCCCCTTTCCCCTCCCTCTCTTCCTCCCTCTCATCGGCCCCCTCATACCCATCCTCATCATCATCATCGTGATAGTACTCACATTCAAAGTCAGGATGAACCCCAAGATCCGGCCTCGCATCAATCACAGCCTGAACTCCCCTGCGCAGCATCTACGACAGATAAACTGTATGCATCTGCTCCCCCATCACAGTCTCCAGACTTGCCGGCGGGGCATCCGGCCGTCTCCATTCCCATCTTTGAAGCACAACCCTCATGAGACTGATGATATCGCCACCCTCCGTCAAACAGTAACCTTCCGGAACCAACTCAAGAACCAGCGCTGCTGCTCCTTGCAATTCCGGATCTCATGACGCCATCCCCGTCCCTCACCCTGATCATACCCGTAGTCGTACACACTATCGAATTCCCCGTCGACCTCCCACACCCCGCAGATCCTCCCCTCGCGGGCCACGCCCTGCCTCTCATCATCTAGAAACCTCCCCATGTCGTCCGTCTGTGGGAAGAACCACAAATCATCAATCCACTCATGGTCGAAAGTCACCTGCAACATGTCTCCCTCATCCCCCGTGTTCAGTTCCTCCCGTAGGATGCGCCCCAGCGGCGTATCCGCAAACGCCTTCATGACAGCCCGGCAGTAGATGATGTGATACTCGAACGCCGGCCGCCATAGCCGCCCCTGCTTATCCGTCCCGGTAAACGCCTCACCCCCTCCTCCTCCTCCTCCGCCTAAGCCTTCCCCTCCCCCCCCGGTGCCTTGTCCCACTTTTGTGAAGTATAGCACTTCGAATGGTTGAGAAACGAGGGTCATGAACGACACCACTAGGTCCTGGTGCATCACCCTCTGTACGACGTGGGGAATTTGCTTGATCAACAGGCCCTCAAACACGAACATCTGTCGCTTTTGCTTTTGCTTTTTATTTTTATTTTTATTTTTATTTTTATTTTTATTTTTATTTTTATTTTTATTTTTATTTTTATTTTTATTTTTATTTTTATTTTTATTTTTATTTTTC
>MU854104.1:0-16401 GCA_033297225.1 Diplogelasinospora grovesii | reverse complement strand
TCTTTTGTATCAATCAAGGAACTCTGATCAATACTTCCGAAGCGCTCTTCTCACAGCAAGTCTACTTTGCAGCTCCCGCTTCTGCGTGACAAGAACTCAGTGGACCCGGCAGCTAGTGAACGGTCAACGAAGGCATCGCCCACCACGCTACGGCGCATTTTGAGGCCTTCATCGAAGAGCTGCTGGTGCAGATCGTTGAATTTGGGGTCGGTGCTCATGTTGAGTTCTCGGTGAGAATGTTAAAACTTAGAGCTGGGCAATATCGGGAATACGAAGCAAGGAAGATAAGGGTGTATGTCTTGATGACCGAGGATCCCAAGATATGGCATCTAATTAAACAGGCCGTGGGGATATATGAAGGAATGGCGTATGGCTGCTTCTCCAACGTCACCGAGCGGGGTATTCATGGCTACCTATCAGACCCCGCACGTTCAAGAATGCCGTTCGGTGCGAAAGAATCTGCTGGGCACCTACGTCTGACCACCGAGCAATCGCTCAAACTGCCTCTATCACCAGGATTGACAAGTGCCTCCCTCAAGTAGAGAGCTTGGGTGTACTACACGTCACTACGAAACACTCAACAAACAGGTCGCTCTTTCCTCTACTGGGTACGGCACAGCATATTAAAACTCTTCACGAAATCCGTGACATACCTGTAAGCAACAATACGAGTAAAGAGCAGGCTACGGATAGTGGGTACAAGTTCTGATTGAACGACCGGTCCCCGGATATAAAGTACGGTATCTTCCAAAAAGCCTACCTCAAACCTACTTCATCGGAGCGGCTGACCCAGAGCCAAAAGAACCACCCGCCAGGTCCTGAATAATAGGCGCAGCCACATGGGCAGTATGCAAACTCAGGAGTGTAGCAATCTCCAGCACCTCCAGTATCTCCTGCGGTGTGGCCCCGTATGCAAGTGCGTTTTTCATATGCAATCTCAGCCCCGGCACGTATAAGTGGGTGCTGGCGCAGTCGAATGCACAGTACACGAGCTCTTTCATCTATTTCTTGTCAGTTCTCCTTTTCTTTTCTCCCTCCTTTTTCGGGACTTAATACCTTGGGTGTCAAAGCCCCTTTCTTCCCACCACCAGGACCGCCAGGTACAATTTTGGTCCAAGGAAGGCTGGAGAATCCAAGGTATGCCTCGAAGAACTCCGGGTCCAGTCTGAGAAAGTCTTCCCAAAAGGTGTGCCAATACCCTCTCTTTTCTGTGAACTCCTTTTTCAGTCGTTCTTGGTTCTCATCGTAGGCGCTTGTTATGTACTCCTGGTACTTTTGGTCGGGGTCTTCCTTCAAGACTTCGACGAGGAGAGGGACGCCGATGTTACACGCGTGTATTCCTAGCGTACTTGACAGCTCAATAACTTCTAGCACCTCGTGAATGGTGGCTCCTTCTGCAAGCGCATCTTTGACATGGGAATGAATTCCGCCGACATATAAATGAGTGGCTGCTGCGTCAACCGCTAGCGAAATGAGGGATTGTTCTTTCTTGGCGAGATGACCTTTAGACTGCGGGACGCTGGCGAGGTGCAGGCTTGCTGAGAAGAATTGGGGGTCTAGAGAGAGCAGAGAGGACCACCCAGTGTGGAAGGCTCGGGCGCCGAGTTTGGTTGTGAATTCGTCGTGAAGCTTTTGCTGCTCTTCTGAAGACATCTTCGAACCTTGTCTGCTATTTCCGATCTGGCGGCTAGTGGTGGAGAGTGGTTTGGATGTGTAAGTTATGGTTGGTGATCTGATATACGAGTGTCCTAAGGAGGGTTACCCTATTGGGTCGGATTATGGGTGATCTGCTCCCCGCATCTCACACACCTGCAGTTCGCCTTGGTAATTACTTCCTCAACCCCTCTCTACAGACGTCTCTCATGATTTTGATCATCGCGGTCGCTATTGAGGGGAAGTCGTATACTGACGGCTGTAGACTGAACTGCCGATAGCCTTGGGGTACACACGGCCGGGGCCTAGGAGAGCTAC
The DNA here is from genome assembly GCA_033297225.1 of Diplogelasinospora grovesii. NCBI lineage: Eukaryota > Fungi > Ascomycota > Sordariomycetes > Sordariales > Diplogelasinosporaceae > Diplogelasinospora > Diplogelasinospora grovesii. The sequence goes on along the minus strand of MU854104.1, from coordinate 14,430 downwards.
ATTGCAATGCGTGCCGCCTACATACATGTGTACCCCCACGCAGGAAATATAGTACCAAGTGACGTTTTCCCCGCATGCGGCATCTACGAAAGTTGGGCGAGTACGCACAACCAAATCGGTACTCATGTTGTGGTACTGAATTGCGAACCTTGATGAGTTTGTGAACAGGTAGCACACCATCATTTACGGGATTCGCGATGTATTCCCACGATGAAGCTATCGACATAGGCTTCATAGGCCTCGGGGCGATGGGGAAGCCGATGGTCGTCAACCTCGCCAAGAAGCTGCCCCGGGGCTCGAGATTATACATCTACGATGTCGTGCCCGATGCGATGGACGAGCTGTCCGCCTCTTTCCCCGATATCATCGTCAGATGCACCTGCGCGAGGGACGTGGCTAAACATGGCGAGATAGTTCTGACCATGCTGCCCGAGGGCTCCCACGTCAAGTCCGTCTATCTCGACGACGTAAACGGCATCCTCGCCGCATTGGACAATCCAGCACACCTCACAGCCACAAGCATTCTGATAGACTGCTCAACCATAGACACGGCTACGAACTTGTATATCAAGCAACAACTTCTAGATAAGTCGCCTATGCCTCACTCGTTTTACGACGCCCCTGTGAGCGGCGGCGTGTTGGGGGCTGTCAACGGGACCATTGCGTTTTTCCTCGGGTGTTCCGAACATGACGGGTATTTCCCGGGGATTGCGAATTTCTTGTCCCTCATAGGTGAAAAGATCATCCCCTGCGGAGGGTCATCGCTCGGACTGGCAGCCAAGCTTTCCAACAATTACCTGTCGGGGATAATCACGATAGCATGCTCAGAAGCAATGGACATGGGCATGCGGGCGGGGATCGACCCAAGGACATTAGCAGCGGTGTTCAAGGCGGGCACGGCGCAGAATACCATTTGCGACGTGTTCAACCCGGTTCCCGGGGTATGTCCAGACGCGCCCCCCTCGAAAGGCTACCAAGGGGGTTTTCGCGTCGGCTTAATGAAAAAGGACATGGGTCTTGCCGTGGCCATGGCCCGACGCTTAGGTACGCGAAACGTGCTGGGCATGACGGGGTTAGGAGTATATACTGCTGCGGCCGAGGCACAAGAGACGAAGGACTTGGATAGTAGGGTTGTTTATAGATACTTGGGAGGTCAGGAGGACTGGCAACAAAACCAAGAAGTAGATTAATGCTAGGTTAAAGGGGGGGAGTCACATGGGAATGTGTTCCGCCATCGTCTTGCCAGCAACCTTGACAGGCGGACACCCCTGAAGTATAAAAACCACCCGCGCCCATTCGGTGGAGCTGGGATTCCGCCAGGCGTGCATAGTCCCTCGTTGGACCATGCAATCTCCTGACCTAAGAGTGCGAACCTCGCCAGAGTCGAGAATCAGCTCGACTTGCCCAGAAATGACAATGCCGTAGTCCATCGTCTCGTGCCGATGCATACCCAGTTCAAAACCCGGTGCCCAGTCACAGTACCGCAAAACTGTCCCGCCTTTCTCATAAGTGATCCCAGGGGGGTCGTTGGAGCGAGCCTGCAGCTCCTGGATGTCGGTTTCAGAGGTGAGAGTGACGGGGAAGGAGGAGGTCTTGTAACTCTCTATAAACTGCATTTTTCCATCAAAGAGAGTGTCGACTTTAAGGGACTCGGGGAAGACACTGGAGAAGATAGCGGCGCCGGTTGACGGGTCGTGGGTCGTTATGTACCGGTTTGGGGGCAGCGGTGGATTTGCCATGGCATCAGATGTTGAGACCTTGTTACTACTGCTGCCTCGGAGCTGATGTGATGATGTTGAAAACGGATACTGCTGTCTCAAGATGAGAACTTTAGACCTTGGTGTAAACTAGTACAGATAGGGTTCAGGAAGGACTAGTTGACTCTGCAAGATGCAAGTATGGCACTATTGTGTGACGCTGTACGATATCGGATCCCTTACATGGACACGTTGAACGCGGCAACTTCTCCGCACGACAGCCTAAATGCAATCATCTGATTTGGCGCCCACCATCATTGGTATGTAAGTCGAGGGAAGGGAAGCTGCAGGCCAACGCGGGGACGGGTAAAATGATCCGAAGTTCGGTAAGGCTATATGCAAGGTTCGACAATCGAGTTTCACAGGGAAGCCGTCACAGTCCGTCGAACCACATCGGACCCCTTGAGGAATATTTGAATATGAACTCCTAGCGATGCCTGATTTCTCGACTTCGTCTATTTGGATGGCACTCGAGAAGAAGATCCGATCTTAAGCCAACCAATTTAGGCGGTCTGACAGATATCCTAAGACCTAGAAGCTTTACAAGGAGCACGGAGGTACCGTTATCTCTCTTTCAAAGACGGATTTGTCTCAGTTATAAAATATTAGACAAATAGGGGTAAGTGTCAGGGAGAAACAAATCAGGCAAGTATATCTAACTCATGGAAGAGCTGTCTTTCTTTGAATTAATCGCGAGGGAAAGCTTGGAGGCTGTTAATACGTGCTGATGAAGACAGATATCATCAAAGACAAAGGGGCCATCCCCCTGAAAGACGAACAGCGCATTGACTAATAAACCGTCAGCTACGGTCATAAGCTACTTTTTGGCGAGTATATTTTCCATATCTTCCCTTAATGTAATCAGACACACCTACACAGTTACTACGTGGTAAATTTCGGGACGCTCCAGGACGAACTACTTAGTCTTCAACACAACCCAGCCGAATTTTGAGTCCAGGATCGTCCTAGCCAGATAACCAAAAACGCCACAGCTAGCTTCCTACTCCGTTACAATAGAACCATATACTGCACGCATAACGTCCATGTCACGTAGTCGAGCGGATGTCAAACATAAGCGGCGAGCCCCTGAAAGCACCGGAGCTCCTAGTCTTGCGTGGCACAGAGACCTGTTTGTATGAATGAACTTCGCTTTTCAAAGACCTATACATCAACACAAAGAAGCATATGTACCTGAAGACATCATTATAGACGATGATTGGTTCCCTACTCCGTAATCAACCGCCAAAGCCCGTCACCAAGATAATGCCCCTCCTCGATGACCGGCCCCTTGCCCTTCTCTTTGCACTCCTTGGTGCCCATGACCAGTATTCCCACAGCGCAGGCGGTCTCTTTGCCCTCGGCCATCACGACAACCGGCTCACCCTTCTCCAGTTCCCTACTCCAGTGGCCTTCCTCATCTGCTCCTTCATCAGGAATACTCGGTCCCTCTTCCTCGCCCTCCTTCGGCGCCGGGCGCGGCTGTAGTACCGGCTTTGTGTTTGGATCAGGCAACCTGCCGCCCTTGCTCGTCAACCCGGGCGCCATGAGCGTGGCGCCGCTGAGCACAAAGCGAATAGCTCCCCGGTCGATGCGTATGGTCGGGAAAGCATGCGGGAACCGGTGGACGAGCTTGAGGTGCGGCACGATCACGCCGCCGCCTTCCTGGTAGAATAGCGGCTGTCCTTCGATCACGTACAGGCTCACGCGGTCGGGCAGCTTCATCTGCTCGAGGGAGGACTTCTTGGGGAGGACATCGTCGATGTGTGGTGTCAGAAGGGGGTACGTTGTTAGGAGCGACTGTCGCAGCGACCGCTGGATGGAGGATTTGAGCTTTTGCTTCGGAGACGCTGTCAGGCTGTTTTCAGAAAGGCAGTGAGCGTGCGCATTGGAACGTATTATATTGGGAGGGATTGGCATACTCTTTTTTGAACATCTTGGGCAATAACCGGCGCAAGCCAACTGAAAAGTAACCGCAACAGTCTGGTGCTGAAGATTAATTAAGTAATGCTGTCGCGCAACGATGTGCACCTTCCGTGGATGTTGGCGGGGGAGGGGTTATTTTTCGTCGCGGCGCGTAGTTCAGCTAGGTGGCATGCCCCGCTTGGCTAATGGTGCCCCGCGGTGATCCCTGCTTATCAGCCTTATCGGTCACTGGCTGCGTCACTGAGGGGCAGAAAGCACGATTGGATCACAAGCATGAACAGAGAGCACAAGCATATCATAGGTAAGTGGAAAGGATGTAGAGAGTTTTACAAACGGCGGCATTTGTTGGTATCTATCTCATGATTCGTATCTTACAAAGGAAAAAAGACCGCAAGCGCATGGCAGCGCCTCTACTAATTCTACCCCGTCATAGCCACCTCCGTGCTATTCTTCAGCCGTGGACGACATGCGACACAGTCCCATCGTCGTTCACATGCACATTAAGTCTATCTGGGTTGAAGTCCTTTGTGACCATCATGCCCGGCGAGATGATGCGCGTCTCTTTAGGCAGATCGGTCTTGCAGAAATTCTGCAAAGCGATGAGTGTTAGCACATTCTTGCGGTAACGGCATTCTGGAGACAAACGGAAGAGGCAACACATACGGTCTCGTTGGTCGGACCATCGTCACAGAGCTTCTTGCCCGCCAGCTTACTCATCCACTCCTCGGTCTTGTCACCGGAGTTGTTAGAGGTGATTCCTGGAACGACGAGAGGCATTTTGATCGTTGTTGCAAATTTTCGTAGTTAAATTGGATCTTGAGTGAGGGGTCTGTTGTGTGTAATCGGTAGTCTTAGAGCAGTGCTAACAAAAAAGACGGTTGGTAGATGACTTCCTGTTGGTTTATATGTCATGCGACGCGCAATGCATTGAACAGTGAGCCTGTCGGTGTTAGGTGCAGGCCGAAGATGACGTAGCTTCGGCCGCTGTGAGACCCTGCTAAGCCACGAAGCCCACCCATGTTTCGGGACGAGAATCGCGCCTGCCTTTTCCCGACACTATCCGCGCCAAGATGCAGCCATGCACGCAGGTTTGGTTCTAAGAACCAGTTTTGTCTTTCCAAGCCAAACTTGAACAGTAGATCGACAACTACACAGAAATTGTGATCGCAAATTTTCGAGATCACTTAAGCACATACGTGGACATGTAATACCTCTAGAATCAATAGGAAGTAAAGCCATGACCAGACAGTATTATATCGCCAGTGTGATCGCTAACGTAGTTCTGCCTCTTACACACAGCGAAGGATTTGCTGGAGCACGGAATGTCGAGCAATTGCTGCCACTGTCAGTGCAGAGGATTTGCTGGCGACGTCAGTTTTGATTTAATGTCTCAGACTGACGTCGACACTAAATCCTCTGCCACAGCAGTTGCGTGCAGCCAACTCGTCACTACCTTCTCTGTAATTGGCATCGTACCTTCCTCATAACGCCGCACCTTCCACTTCAAAAATTACAACAGCTGGCACATAGTAGTCGTGACGTAAGCCTCTGCCCTGACTCCCGTCTGCCCTGGAATTTCTATCCTCCCCTCCTCTTGCGAAGCGAAGCGGAGCGTGGCGGAGCGCAGCAGAGCCCGCAGAGCAGCAGGGCATGGAACCATGTTGCTTCTGACCGTTGACGAAGAAGATAGCTGTATTAATGGTATTGAACTGAAAGTGTCGGTGCGAACTCCTAACACCCTTCAACAGCCTCTAAATGATCATCGCCCGCAGCAGCAGTCCCGAGAGCTACGGTTGGTCATCTATGAGCACGAGAAGTAATTCCTAATCACTTATGATCCTTCAGTGGAGGCCGCCAGTTATCTCCAGTACATGAGATTCAAACAACAATCGACACACAGCAGTGGACTTGATTGGCTGTCGGCATACATGTCCTCGAGCGCTGTGCAACCCATCGTGACTCGGTCGAGCGAAAGATGAGGTCATGCATAGATATCACGTAATTCTGCGCAGAGCCCTATCCACGAGTTCGGAAATGCTATGTACCTGTATGTAGAAATAAGGAAACTCGGACTGCAGACTCTGAGATGACGCTGTCTCGCCCTCTCAATTTCCACCTTCGACTTTCAAGTTCCTCCGTGCAACAATGATCATTCCTACCGCCCAACGAGAGCGCTGCCTACTAGCCACATCTTAATCATGGTGTATTGTCTTCCTCTTCTTCAAACATCCCCCTTCGATAAGACCTTCTCCATCGGTGCCACATGTTCCTCTCCTGCCATGTTTACTTACAGCAATGCCCCATTCTCCTTTATCAGTGCCATATTTTCGTTCTTCGGTGCCCTGTTTCGCTTCTGGAGTGCAGGTAGCAGTATTCCCCTGCTTCATTGTCATCTTCTCCTTCTTTGGGTCCTCATATTTAACACATCCACGCCTTCGCTTTGTAACGCGCAGAAAATATACTCGTCCACGTAGCGGTCGTATAGAGAATCGAGGACGGAATTGGCGACGTATATGAGTTCGTAAAGAGATCGCTCGGCCCTGCCTTGAACCCGACGTATCGAGCCTTTTGAAGACCTTCCAACCGAATTATTCTCGCATTCACCCATGCCTTCGCTCTGGATCGTGGAGGAAATTCGTCTATGCCGAGGAATCTGTCGGAAATCTAGGGAAGTGATCAAACGGACCAGCAAGCAAGCGTGCTGAAGCTGTCACGACCAAAACCATGTCGACGAACTGTTGCTTTAAGCTAGGTACCTAACCTACATACCTAGGTACATTAGTAACGAAGCTTTGAAAATGACGATGAAGAATCGGTGAGCTTGCAGTAGATAGGCTGAACCGGCATAGCACAGGTTGAACTGGAAGCAAGCATGTATACCTACGTACCTTATTGGACTCAGGCCCGACGTCCGTTTCTCAATATCTCTGCGACGTTGAGTAGCTCACCTCAATGAACCCGTTCGCCTGAACTCTAGCAATCACCCCGACGGTAACCATCGCCTCTGACCCGAGTTTTGCCATCGTTGTTTAGGAGATTGCGCACTCTGATGGATGCGGCTGCCGTGGATGTCTGCTTCGCGAACTGGCCCGTCGTCTTGTATGATGTATCTCGATGCCTAGGGCACCTTTGCTGGTCGTCCGTTTCCTGACTGACCCGTCCCGGACACCGTAGTATCCACAGGTTACCAAACTTGTCCCCTCCGGCAACAGACTCGTAATCAACTATGGCAGTACACGTCGTCCACCGGTTGATGGTATCATGCGCAAAGGGGATGAGCTTGTTGCTTTCGGCCTTGTAGACGACGTGTCTGAAGGGTCTTGCTGGCGGGAGCTGAGTTGTTACCGTCAATATCCTCAGCGCCTTGTGCGGTGTCGCAGGTTCAGTTTTCCGTGGTACTTGCCCAGCCGATCGGCGAGGTGGAAGGAATAGGATACGCAGACTCAAAATAACGTCGAAGACGATGGAGGCGAACAGTCGATAAAAAAACGTATGTATCGACATCTTAGCACGCGCCGGTCTCGTCCTAGTTGTCAACTTGTGTGCGACCTAAAGGACTTGGTGATAGTAGTTGATGATTGAAAGGAACCTGCCCTTTCAAATCCCTATCCCCACATCATTCTTTTCTCCATGAAGTGGCCCGTGTGTCTCCATCCAGTTCTTTCAACGGAAAAGCCCATTCCCTAGGAGATCGATCATGGTTAAGGCAGACGGAATAACCTGATTCCCACATGCAACTATTTGGGAGACGTTACTCGATGCATGGTCCATGTGCGTTACGTCCGCAGTGCGTACAGATAATCATTGAGTATTGCTTACATGAAAACAGGCCATCTCACCACAACTGAACTACCGTCCTAGCCCCAAAGTTACGAAGGTGTCTGACAACACCAAAAACGACCCCCCTCCGCCCCGGTTCCCAACGACAGTACTAATAGTCACCCAGATAGCCAATCCGCAGCCTAAACTTGCAGCCCTGCCCGCCCGAGAAAGCAAGACGTACCGACAGGCGAGCCCCGCGAGGAGGGCTAGGAGATGGCAAAGGCGTGACCACATCTCCCTTCACCGCAGTTTGAGACAGACGTATATGACAACACATCACCAGATTCACCACCCCAATCCCAGGCGCGCGTGGGCGATCCCGATGGAAGCCACCAAAAGATGCTAGGATAGGGCGTGTGGCATCACCGCACCCTCAGAAAGGAGATCCCTCGCTAGGCTATCAGCGGTTTTCAGAAGGATATAGTACCTACTCATAGTCACGAACGCCGAGCCTCAGTCTGGGGCGCCCCAAAGAGTAATATACCCAGGATCGACAAAGAGGGCACTATAGGTTAGACTTCCGCCTCCACAGACAGAGCATCTATGCCGTATTCACATCACACCCTACGATGTCGCGAACGGGACGAATATATGATCCGCTCTAATGAACGATGTGGTGAGAAGGACATTGAACTTGAGAGTTCCTGCGGTGGATTAGGACGGCCGCCTTTCTGTCAGACTTGTCGATATTGGTATTAGCCATTGCTTAGTAGTTCAGGGGTATTGCCAGTGGTTCAATCACTTTCTTGCATCCCACTGTCAACACTTTCAGAATCAACGATCAGTTGTATAATATTATGACGACGAGACTCATGTGTAGTCATCAGCTCTCTCCTTCACATCGGTCCTCTTTCTCGTCGTCCACACGTTTTAGTTCCGAGGTTGAGAATACTACTACACTTGACGATGGCTGTTGTTATGCCGAGGCTTGTGTCGCATCTAGCGTTGTTGATGATAGTGTTTTGCACGTGAGTCGGGGACTACTGGGTGGTATTCCCCTAGCTCACTTCAAAGAGCGTTGGGACATGCTACCCACATATCCCTGCCAGGCTTCACAGGATATCGGCAATGATGACCTCGGTCACTACCTCACCGGTGGCGGTGAGGCCGCTGTCGACCAAATGACACAAGGGATGGCGCACAACCGGATCAAGGACATGGCAGAGATGTTTCACAAACTTTGCCCTGGGGATTGGATTCGGGGCCAAAACGTTGGTCTTGGAGGGAAGCTCCGAGCCTTCTACCAGGAGCGTCCAGACGCTCTATCCGCTGTCGAGATTTCCGAGACGGGGACTGCGATTCACGTTTTATTGTCTGCGATTCCAAGGTACGCGATTCTAGGGTGCGGCCATTACTGGACCCGTCTAGACCGAAGTCGTCGCGATCATTACTGCCGTCGTACCCAAATTCAGGTAGAGCGGGAGCCTGACCTCGGCCATGACGACCACGAGATTTGCTTGGTGGCGCACGAGGGTTGGGGCCGCCAGTATGTGCTTCTTACGGTGGACGAGAAGACCCAGTACCACTAGTAGGTCGACGAGAAGAAGACCCAGTAAGTTGGCGGGAAGACTCGCCAGTGTCCCCATCACTAGTACTAGTGTCGTCATCTTGGAGGTGATCGTCAACCTGTGGGGGGCGATTGTGCGCGGACTTGTTGCGGATGGAGCTGATCTTCACCACTGGGGGATTGCTGGCCGCCGTCTTGGCGTGAAGGGCGGCGGGGGAGGTGGTGCAGTATCGACTACGAATTCATCGAGGTTATGGTCGATCTCGTCGACCCGCCTCCTCTTGCTCACCGTATTCTCGTACCAGTTAAACCTCTCCCGGTCGACGTTCTGAAAACCTGGGTAAAATGCCAGGTCTTAGTAGACTTGGCGGATCTAGGCGCGCATATGTTGATCCCTTTTTGCCCCTTCCTTCGGATGTTTGTGTCGGTTCAGCTCATTCTCTGTATGGATGAGTCTGAACATCATAGTTGTAACTTGTACCGAAGGACCCCAGGATGCCATCACTTCCATCATGAGCGGGCTCCGTCGATTTTGGCAATGAAGTGCGACGACTAGGAACCATAATCTGTCCAAATGTGGACAGTCAAGCGTGTATCCGTGGACGCGTGTCAGAGAGGGACAGATGCTCAATTCGATCTACCTGGCATATAATATGTCCTTCTTGCCATTGTAAGGCGACATGAATGCGTACGACCCGATCGCCAAGCCATAACTGTTGGCATTTAACGCCAACCCACGGAACGCTAAAGGCTAGGAGAATGTCGATGTCGATAAATTTGCCATGTGCGAAACCTCCGGTCCAGAATAACGAAACTGGCTGGCGTTCGAAGATGGACGTTGATAAACCACCATTGCATATCCGCTCTTAAGCCTTCTAAAGACTGCGAATATCCCGCTTCAATGACTAGTGTTGGCCAATCTTGGCCTCCTGGACGTTGGGAGGTTGGACAGCCAGGTGAGTCGCCTTCCCCGCCATCCCCACCAGGGTGGCCACGAGGTCGAAATGTTGTGCTGCCTGAAGATCTCCAATCGCGTCTTAAACAGAGCTCCTTGATGGTTGTGAACTGGATTGTTGTGTTGGTCAACCCCCGGGGTGTAGGGTGGGTGGGTGGAGAGGGAAGTCTCCGTTGTGGATCTTGATCCTGATATTAGCCCTTACGTCGGGGTCGTCCTTCAGCGCTATGACCGTCGGGTGATGGAGCTTTCGTATCTCGTCCTCGAGCTCTTGAATCCGCTTATAAAACGCTTGCCAAAGTTTCGTCGCGTCCTGAGGATGCTTCCTTCGTGCCGCCCAACGGATGCTCGAGAGCTGCGGCCAGGATTTAAGACGTTCGATCGTCGATCCGATATTTATTACCCCGTGCGTAACCCCCTTGTTGGTGATGCCCGTGCAGAAGAAGTAAACTATGGGTGTAGCGGCGTCCACGTCCTTCACCTTAGTTAGGACTTATGATACATCGAGACGCACTGGGATGGGCATCTGGTTGACTGGCCTAGGCCGCAGAATGCTGGAGAGTGTGCCTGTTATGGGTAAGCGTCGTGTCGAGCTAATAAGAGAATGGGACTTTAACTGACAGGTGGCTCGTCTGAACGACGAAAAATCCTCTCTGGCCTTGGCCACAATATCTTGGCGGAAGGACTCGGTATTCAGCAGGCACAAGAACAGTGCCTCTCTGGCAGAGATACAAGGAACCCCCGGCAGAACCTTGCCTGTCGTTGAGTCATCTGACATTTCGTCGGAGGTCTCGGTTGTACCTGTGAGGAGAATCGAAATGGCAAGGGAACCAAGGGTCCAAGACAGCTTAGAATAGATCCAGTTACGAGGGGGCTTTATACACAACGTTCGGAAGACTCTGAAGCCACACCAGAGCCTGAAGAGGATCGACAACTTGAATATGAAGAGGTGCTGTCTTCTCGTTCTGAACCCGCGTCAATCTGCCTGCCTGAGTTAAATACTAGTTCGATACAAATCAAAGTATGATACGTACCGTAAGAGCGCGAATAGTGCTGTTGAATACGCTGAGGTTGTAGATAACTCCAGCCGTCGAGGACAACTGTCGAAGGCAAACATCCAATGCATCCCTGTGGCCTACCAAGGACCCAGCCACCACCTATTCTCGAGTCAGAATTGAGAGATCCCCCGCGCCCTCCATATCGCACTCCTGCCGCTTCCTTCCGTCCCTGACGCCCCCCAACCGCCGGCTGTATAGTACTAGTAGACTCTGTATGAGCCCGGCTCTCTGCCAGAGCTAGATCTTCTGCTTCGTTCAGCCCTCGAGTATCCTCTCCATTACTTGAAACCGCGGTCGATTTCGTCGGGCTTAGGCTTGGGTCCCATTCCACGTGTCGGGGGTACTAGCTCATTATCGACGACGGGGACTAGGTCGGCAGGGGATGTGTCGGCCGTACTGTCAACGGCAGGGCGGGTTGGATGATCGAGGAGGCCGAGGGAGGTGGAGCGAGGATCGAAAAGTCGGGTTCGTAGGCGGTTTGTTTGGTGGTTCTGTAGAATGAAGAAGAGGTTCTTCATGAAGAAAGAAGAAAGGAAAGAATGAAGGAAGCCGAATTGAGAGGAACTACAACCGTATTGAACTGAATTGCATTCAATTTCTTATAGAGTTGAAGGCGCTTTATTTTCTATCGGTTCGGAAGACACTGACCACTGCCATAGGCCGGATATTATCCTGGCCGTCGGCAGGCTGACATAGTACCGTAGTCAAGGCTGGAAATGGGGCGGCGTCGTGTTGTGCCTGGGATGGTCGACGAGCCTCTCCGTGAAAGCCTACGTTCCCGTAACGTATTTCATCTCGCCGTCCATCTTCTCTCATATCCGCGGTCGGGTCGTAATCTGCAGCTGCTGCAGTGGCCCGTCTTCGCCTTGGACTTTGGGCACGCCGTGTGGTTCGATCAGTGCCTGGTTGTCAGTAAAGTTGATTGCAGCTGGGCGCTAGATGCTGGAAAACGTAGGGCCTGGAAATACCCACCCATAGGTGCCCGTGGGTACTCATGCCAAGATTTGGGTTTTGCGGGTGGGTTACCTAAAATTTGTGGGTTAATGGGTATTTCACCCATGGGTAACGGGTACCCAATGGGTAATGCGCATAGTATATAAAGTAACATTGTAGCGATAAAGTAGTTAAGAGAAGTGTTGGATGCACAAGTTGAACTGTGCCCCAGGAAAGGATGTCACGTGATAGGCCGCAGGCCGGAAGCAGTGGAATGGGCGCCTGAGGAATGCGGGCGCATTTGGCCCACAACGCATGGAATGGAGCACTTCCGGCAGACAAAGAAGCCAATTGGCGCAAACGGAAGGACTGCTCCACAACGCGGGAAAATGATGATCCATTGCGCTCTTCTTTGTTCCAGACCTGTTCATCTAAGCCATCAAACGGCCAGAAACGGCCTGCCAGACAGTTGATCAAGAAGAACATAAGTTGACCTCAATTACTACGTGTGCACTGCAAGCCGTAACTTCCAATAAGAAGCTACTCTTAATAAGTTATAAAAATCGAACCGAACCTTACATATCAAAATATAAAATATAGTTAACATTAAATTATTATATGAATTATTATATAAATTATTACATAGATTATTACATGAATTATTACATAATGGGATTAACTATATAGTTAAGATTAACTATATAGCTGGCTTTAGCTATATAGTCGGAATTAATAGTATTAATAAGCTTAACTATATAGTTAAGATTAATTATATAGCTAGCATTAATGGTATGGTCGGAATTAATAGTATTAGTAAGCTTAACTATATAGCTAAGATTAATTATATAGCTAGGATTAACTATATAGCTAGCTTTAACTATATGGTCGGAATTAATAGTACTAATAGGCTTAACTATATAGTTAAGATTAACTATATAGCTAGCTTTAATCATATAATTAGAAATAATAGTATAGCTAGCTTTAACCATATAGTTAGAATTAATAGTACTAGTGGGCTTAACTGTATGGCTGGGATTAAATCCAGCTATAGATTATACTTAACAAATTCGTCGAAGCAAATAGTCATGCTAGCCGGGCTAGCGTAATAGTGACAGTTATAATGAGATGACTTATAGTTAATCTTAGCTATATAATTAATTCTGATCATATGGTTAAAGCTAATTATATAGTTAATCCTAGCTATATAGTTAAGCCCACTAGTACTGTTAATTCTAATTATATAATTAAAGCTAGCTATATTATTATTTCCGACCATATAATTAAAGCTAGTTATATAGTTAATCCTAATTATATAATTAAGCTTATTAGTACTATTAATTCTAACTATATAGCTAAAGCTAGTTATATAGTTAATCTTAGCTATATAGTTAAGCTTATTAATATTATTAATTTTAACTATATAATTAAAGCTAATTATATTATTATTTTTAATTATATAGTTAAAGCTAATTATACTATTATTTTCGACTATATGGTTAAAGCTAGTTATATAATTAATCTTAACTATATAGTTAAGCTTACTAATATTATTAATTTCGACTATATAACTAAAGTTAATTATACTATTATTTCCAACTATATAATTAAAGCTAGCTATATAATTAATCTTAATTATATAGTTAAGCTTATTAATACTATTAATTCTAATTATATAGTTAAAGTTAATTATATAGTTAATCTTAGCTATATAATTAAGTCCATTAGTATTATTAATTCTAACCATATAATTAAAGCTAGTTATTTCCGATTATATAGTTAAAGCTAGCTATATAGTGAAGCTTACTAATACTATTAATTCGAACCATATGATTAAAGCTAGCTATACTATTATTTTCAATCGTATAACTAAAGCTAACTATATAATTAATCCTAACTATATAATTAATCTCATTATATAATAATCTATATAATAATATAATTTATATAATAATTTATTTAATAATTTAATTTTAATTATATAATTAATCTTAGCTATATAATTAATCTTAACTATATAATTAAGCTTATTAGTACTATAAATTCTTACTATATAATTAATATTACTTTTTACATATTTAACTATTTTAATTTAACTAATTATAACTCTCACATTTTAAGAAATCCCTTATCACTATACTTACTTATATATATAAATATTATTAATTATTGCTTAAGTTTAAAATACATTTTTATAATTAAAAAGCCCTTAATATAAGGCTTTTTATTATCTTTTTATATATATTTTAAATTAATATAATAAAGAAGAAAATATAAAGTAAAAAAGTTACTTTACTTATTATACTTATATACTTTTATATACATTATTATAATTATAGCCTTAACTTAACATATATAAGTATTATTAAAAAGCTTTAATATTAAAATTTTTATAATATATATATATTTTAATAAGTATATAAGTATAAAAGGTATTAATATATTTAATTATATTTTACTATATAATGCTTAACTTAT
>MU854103.1:0-16943 GCA_033297225.1 Diplogelasinospora grovesii | reverse complement strand
ATCCAGGTACCGTTGCCATTTAAGCCATACCCTACATGTTGAGGTAAAGAAGCCAAACGGTCAGGCGCCGATGCGAGCCGCGTCGCATCGTGCGAGAGACACTGGCCGGTCGCCGGATTCCAGATCTTGACCGTCTGATCGTCCAACGCTGATGCGAGCCGCGTCGCATCGTGCGACCAGGCCACGGACCTGACCCAACCGCTATGGCCCTCGAGCGTCGAGAGACACTGGCCGGTCGCCGGATTCCAGATCTTGACCGTCTGATCCTAGGACGCCGATGCGAGCCGCGTCGCACCGCGCGACCAGGCCACGGACAAGACTGAACCGCTATGGCCCTCGAGCGTCGAGAGACACTGGCCGGTCTCCGGATTCCAGATCTTGACCGTCTCATCTTCCGACGCCGATGCGAGCCACGTCGCATCGTGTGACCAGGCCACGGACCAGACCGGACCGCTATGGCCCTCGAGCGTCGAGAGACACTGGCCGGTCGCCAGATCCCAGATCTTGACCTTCTGATCGTCCAACGCCGATGCGAGCCGCGTCGCATCGTGCGACCAGGCCACGGACAAGACCCAACCGCTATGGCCCTCGAGCGTACAGAGACACTGGCCGGTCTCCGGATTCCAGATCTTGACCGTCTGATCGTCCGACGCCGATGCGAGCCGCGTCGCATCGTGCAACCAGGTCACGGACTCGACCGAATCGCTATGGCCCTCGAGCGTCGAGAGACACTGGCCGGTCTCCGGATTCCAGATCTTGACCGTCTCATCTTCCGACGCCGATGCGAGCCGCGTCGCATCGTGCGACCAGGCCACGGACTTGACCGAACCGCTATGGCCCTCGAGCGTCGAGAGACACTGGCCGGTCGCCAGATCCCAGATCTTGACCGTCTTATCGGCCGATGCCGATGCGAGCCGCGTCGCATCGTGCGACCAGGCCACGGACAAGACCCAACCGCTATGGCCCTCGAGCGTCCAGAGACACTGGCCGGTCGCCGGATCCCAGATCTTGACCGTCCGATCCCAGGACGCCGATGCGAGCCGCGTCGCATCGTGCGACCAGGCCACGGACAAGACCCAACCGCTATGGCCCTCGAGCGTACAGAGACACTGGCCGGTCGCCGGATGCCAGATCTTGACCGTCTGATCACAGGACGCCGATGCGAGCCACGTCGCAGCGTGCGACCAGGCCACGGAAAAGACCGAACCGCTATGGTCCTCGAGCGTTCGTGAGCGTGCAGTCCAATTATCCTCCACGGTTGGTGTTGTGATAATCCATTTCGATCCCTTCTTTTTATACTGATTCCTTGTTATAAACATCATCAGTGCTGAAGCGTATACCTGAAGAGGGCTATTTCTCCATTGCCCACTTGTGGTATAAGATAAATCGACATGCATCTTGGACTCGGTCGATAAGATATGATGTTCCTCTTCTAGTCTAACAAAATGTTAACACGGCTCCTAAATCGCACTAGCGAAAACTAACCTCAAGCAAACCCTTAAGCCCCAGCATCGAAGCTGTTCCTTCTGACATGCCTTTTAAAAGGCTAAGAGCCTCAAGCCAGTGGAGATATTTCTAGCGTAGAAAGGCGTCGATCTCATTCCGGTAAGACGCCACTCGAAGTGATTGCGTAGGTTAAGAAAAGTTGCAGTTTGAGTGCAGGTTTTAGGAAAAGCGAAAAGCTGCAGTCTGAGTGCAGGTTTTGGGAAAAGCGAAAGGTTACAGTCTGAGTGCAGGTTTTGGAAAAAGCTTTTCGCTGCAGTCTAAGTGCAGGTTTTGGGAAAAGCGAAAGGTTCCAGTCTGAGTGCAGGTTTTGGGAAAAGTGAAAGGTTGCAGTCTGAGTGCAGGTTTTAGAAAATGAACTACTCCTCAGGTCATGACAAGGAGTTTTTTACGCGGTACATCACCCGATCCCGCCGCTAATGCAACCGGCACTGCTATCGAATGCTTAAGTCCACTAATCCGATTGGAAGAAAATGATGCGGGGCTATTCTCAATCGGTGTTTACCTGTCGTTACTCAACGTGGAAATTACTAGGGGCGAGAGGCTAGAACAACATATGAGGTCTTATAGGATAAGATCCTCGCTGCGCTTGATTGCGAGACTCTCCCAGAGACAATGTTCGAGTCCAGATTTAGCCATGACGACGCACAAAGTATTCTCAAGAAGCTTGAAAGCATAATACACGCCACCGACCAAAGCATTTTATGGAATCGTTCTGAAGCGGCATGGAACGTGCTCGTGCACTTGCCCTTAATCCAGCTCGCGCTGTCTGCCAACCGAGATGTCATACCTGAGTTGATGTACGTTCCGCCATGTTCATCCTCGCACCATCTTTCAAGCTACTAACTACGCCTCCTTCAGAACAACAGCCCAAGTCCTCCCGCAAGTCTCATGGGTTGCACAAATTCAGAAACAATCTCTCTCATATCCGACGTTCTATATAGCACGTAGATTAGATGGAGACAGAAATCGTAGATTTGGATTCTCAGGTACACACGAGACACGCCCTGAGGGAGGCAGGAACGCGTCCGCCGGAGCCGCCATTGTGACATCCAGGACCCCACGGCTGAGCTGAAAAGCCCGGTCTCGTACTTGACTCGGTTGTGATTGGACACAGTACTCCATCCACGTACGCTATCCTGACGACGACGCTCCTGTTTGTCTCGGAGCGTGTTGCACTTGTCGTGTTCTGCGGTAGCCACCGTCACATATCGTTTTTCGACGATGCAGTAGTAGGCTGCCGTGTGCGTACAGATGAGTATCACGTACAGCCCATACCGGTGGAACAGTTGGACTATGGCGACGATGAGGGTGACCAGATTCGTCCCGAATTGAAAGATGAAGGAGTCGAGTAGTGTGTCAACACTGCCTGCGTTGTCGACAGCCTTGATCACGTCTGTCGGTTGGGCTTGCGAGTGAAAGGAGAAATCCAAGCTCATAATTTGGGACTGGACCTCGACTTCAAGCTTTTTGGCGCGGTGGAGACTGACGTCGATCCATAGCAGTTTAACGACAAAGGAGAAGACGGTGTCGGCTACGTTGATGGTTATTACAACCGCAAGGGGACGCCAAGGATCGGCACCCGAAGCGAGAGCGTCGAGAAGAAGGGCAGTCTGTAGCGGCTTGTAGACACTGATGAAGCGTCCCGCCATGACGAAGAACAACGTCAGGATGAATCGTAGCTGTAGGAGGGCATTGCCAAATGGCCACATGAATTTGAGAAAGATGCGGAACTTTTTAATGAAGGGCCACCATCCGCCGAGCTCGCCGACTTCCTTCCGTACCTCCATCCGAATTCCAAGGGGATCAGCCTTATAGTCATTGCTATCCGACTCGGACTCGTCATCATCGCCGTCGTATCCGGTGCTCTCGGAAGCAGCATCGCCATTTTCGATATCGGACTGGGTCAGGCTCTCATATCTCTCGCAGCAGGCATGATAGAAAAGGAAGGAGAGTGCAATATACGCCAGGAGCTCCACAGCAGTAAAAACGATGCCGAATTGCAGGTACGGGAAGAGTGCAGAGGAAGGTCGCGACCAGAGCCAGATGATGGTGAAGAACTCGACGGTAGAGAGAAGAACCCAGGATCCGAGATAGATGCAGGAGACGGAGAATTTCACTTTCTCCAGTGTAGCAAGTTTTTCCAGTTGAACAGCGCTAGTGAGGGCAAAGATGCTGATAGAAATTGAGGCGGTAGCATCAGGGAGCTCGCCTCGGCTCTGCGCCTCGATAACGAGTACGACAATATCGCCGAGGTAGAGCAAGAACAGGGAGACAAGAAGCGGTCGAAAGCCGGACGGGTGTTTGTAGCTTTTAGCGTCCGCGACGCCAAAGGACGAGAGAATAGGGGCTGCGACGAAGATAGTGGCAAGGACGGCCGAGCCACAGTAACCCCGGAGGATGTAAATCCACGGCTCCAGTCCGACGGCCATGTCGATTGGGGGTTTCTCGATGAAGCAAGCAGCTGGAACGGACTCGGCGTCGTCAGAGGGACAAAGACGAGAAGATAAGAGAGTAGGAAACGCACATAGGGGCAAGGGAAGCGCGATTGTCGGCGTTCTAAAATATTAATGGATAAAGACTCCAACGACTCGGGACAGTGCCTGCCAGCAGAATTTGGCGCGTCCTGTCACACATGGTATAAATACACGCTCCAGCCCCCATGCCCTGGCAACAGGCTCCAACCTCCTGTTTCCTCCAAACAGATCCCAGCATCGTAACCAATACCCTGCATTGCCGACTCCTGCATAGCTGCCGTCTTAGTGTGCTGCAATGCGTGACTCATGGAAGTACGCGCTGCAGCAGAAGTGTCACTTTCGAAGCACCTTGTAGCTGCGCGCTTCGTGCGGCAAAGTCTGCAGGAAATGCCCAACCAAAACAAGTACGGGTCGACAAGGGCCTCGGTTCGACCGGTATAATCTACGATATTGCGTGGAAGCCGGGCGACGAACCTCGTGACAAGACCATTCCTTTCGTTGTCCTCGTTCGCTTCGACGGTATACACCGGCCCGCCTTGCTTTGAAGAGCCTGAGACCTTGACACAAGTGCGTTTGTTCGATCGCCTCTGGTACGCTCGTTGCCACAGCGGAGAATGCCTGTGGTTCACATTCCCAGAGCCCCCGGGCTTTGGGGCAGGGGGAGAGGGAGGGGGAAAGCGGCGAAGGACAAGCAAAAAAGGCGGCACTAACATAGCCACATATTACACAGAAATTTAGTGGCTTCGACTAAGGTACGTATTTCTTCCCCCAGTTAAGGGGGCAGATGCTCCTTCATCTATTGCGCGTTTTGGCGACTCATTTATGGGAACGTGATCGACAGAAAATAAAAGAAGATTCCATTTCATTACTTGGGAGAAAAGTGTGTCGAAGGCGCGTGCAGCAGGGCGTGTCCAGAAGGCTTGATGACAACTTTGAGAATGTCAGGCTTGTAAGATATACGTCGGTCCTTGTGGCTGTCCGCCAGTCTGGTCCTACCTGGCCAAGTGCATTCTAGCGTGCCAGAACTGTAGCAAAAAAATGGCACTTATTCGTGGCGTCGATGACGGAGGTAGACTGGATTTTTTCAACGTCAATGTTTGTTCCGAAGGCTTTGTTTTCCCACATGAGTTCGGCTCCCGACGCTGAGGACGCCGGCCAACTTCCCGACCAGCCCGGTTATCTTCCCTGATGCCCTTGCGTGTGGCTTTCGACATGACCCACGAAGTGTTAGTCGGTTCGTGTGGCGCGATAAGCATAAAGGTGAAGAATAACTTGCCTGTTTAGGATGTGTATGGACTTAACTGGAAGAAAATGACCAAGTACATGCACGCGGTCCACAGCCCGCGGTCGCGCTGGATACGCATCAGCATCCACGCGATGCTCATCTTGGAGAAGGCAAGACGACACCCGGAAGCTGCAGACGGGGAGAGAAACCTACTACGGCGGCGGCTCTCGACAACGAGATCGCGCATCTAGACTCGTGGTACGCCCTCGGTCCGTCTGTGGGCATTAATAAAGGCATGCAAGAAGACGACGCAATAATGGTATTGCTTGCACAGGAACGGCCGCTGGCAGCAGCAGCAGCAGCAAATCGAGTGGGCCGGGGGCAAGAGGCGGGGGGGGCATGGGTCAGATACAGAGCCCTTCGGACCAGTCAGATACAGAGCCCTTCGGACGCGGAAGGGGGGTTCGAGGCCACTCCCGGTCTATGGTCAACCTCACGGTCAACCTCTATCGGCGAGGTCATTGTACATAGTATATGACACGACGCTGTTTGTCCTGATCTTAGCGACTGATCGATGATCCTGTCTAATGCCCCATTGTCATTTTTGCATCTGGTGACCAGAAAATGCCTTTTTACCTTGTATGTCTAACCTCTAATGAGCATCCAAGCCACTCAGTTAGGCAGCTTACCCTTGCACAGTAGTCCCCCTCTGGCACCCCTACCCGACAGCTCTTTAGCGGTCTTGCCCTGTTCTTAATCCAAACAGATTCCTGCCGAGTCCCAGCTGCGAAGCGCTGCTCCCCTTCGGTATCGACTGGCACTACGCGGCCAGACTGGTCGTTCCTTTCTCATGAGCTCCAATTCTACCTCAATTACTTCTATGAAAACATTACGCATTATCACTACTGCATGATCAACGACTCGCACGATTTCTTCCGATCGATTTTGACAAGTCTGGCGACCCGCGACGATGCCCTTCTTTACGCTGTCGTGGGCTTTGCTGCATATCACTACACTCTGACAACCCCGAACGGCAAGATCAAAGAGTTCTTGCAATACTATAACCAAAGCGTGACACTACTGCTGGCTTTTCTGAAGAAGAAAGAAAGCATAGCGTTACAACACTTCTAACGATCCTGCAGCTTGCCACGATCGAGGTGAGTAGGAGATCGACCCTGTTGATTTTGCGGCAGATCTTGGGACCGAGAAGTTCTAACGCGAAACATAGGAGTATTTAGGCGATTGGGTCAATCTCATGGGCCACCAAAAAGCAGCGTTCGAGATACTCACTCACCTCTTTACTCCTCAGTCGGCCATGCAATCCCCGGTCAGCCGCATGATGTTGACGTGGTACGCGCGGTTCGACGTGTTTATCGGCATCATGGGAAGCTTCCAAACGGCGCTGCCTCGAGAGTGGTTTTCCATCCAAGTCAGTTACTACGATTCTCGGGCTGCCGCAGAACCCGGCAACGTGGGCTGGAAGTTTGAGGCATGTGCGGCACGGCTAGGCCTGATCTCGATGGAGATGTCGATTCTGTTTGGAAAAGGGGCAAAACAGGAGATTACTGAGGCCGAATACGTTGCTGAACACCGCAGATTGAACAGGGCCCTTCACGACTGGAAGGACACGTGGGATCCTGCGTTGCAGGACTCTTCGTATCTAGTCACGGATTTCCCGAGCGACGGATCCCCCGACCCCAAAGACATTGTCAATCCGTTTGCGCCGGGGGTGCTCTATATGCCGCCGCTCTTCGCCTCGACTATTCTTACGTGCGAATGGCACTCCATTGCGCTCATGCACGAGAGTCAAGCTGCTTCCGAGCCGAGAGAAGAAACACGGGCGATGCTCATGAAGCACTCGTATACAATATGCCGGATCTACGAGACCGTCGAGTTCTGGCCACACAGTCCCGGAGGCAGTTTGATTATACTGCACCCCTGCTTAGCCATTGCGTCGCTGTTTGTCCCACGGGACGCAAGGCATCACATGTGGATCAGGAGAAAGTTCGCCTTGCTGGAGGTTATGGGGTGAGTCTGCCTGGTCTCTCGTTGGCTGTTCGTCACTTTTCACGCACACGAGACGGGCCAAATACACTGAAACCTCGTGTTTTACGCTTTGTGTTGCCATTTCGCGCACGCCCGCGTGCTCTTCATGCGGAAGTCAACAGGAAGGATGCTTAGACTAACACGGTCTCTATGCAGGTACATATCTCCCCTCACCATGCGTACGCATATGGCTGAGCTCTTCCAGGACGAGGGCTGCGTCCGCTGGTGGCTACCTTCTGCAAAGCATCCGCACATTTTCCGACGAACGCAATGCCATCATACTTCGGCCTGAAAAGCAAACAGCCTGATGTCAGCCTCGCATGAGGTTCTCCCACAGAAGGGGGGAGCCCCACACACAGAGCAAGGGCTTGAGACATGAGACGGACTTAAACCCGGGCGGCGTTTGCCGGGGATATTGGATGCAGGAGCGGAGGGTGATACGGAGGGTGGCAGTGGCCTTGCTCTCAGACCTCAAGTAGTTCGAGGAACACCGTCATGATAGCTCTGTACGAGTTGATATGTAATATATAAAGCGCATTCACACCTAGTTCACCTGTTGTCGTTGTTGTCTCAGGAAGTTGGAAAGAGCCCCGCAGTTGAGGAGGTTGATCCGTCATCCTCCATGTCACTGTCTCTCTCTTACAAGGGCATCCCGTGAACAAGCCTCCGCCCGGGTGGCACCAAGATGAGCCCTTGGTATCTTGTGTGCCCAGTTCAGCACAGCGACCGCGGCTGGCAGCCTGCGAGCAGCCTGGGTTGTTCCGAAACAAGAATAGGTCTCGATGGTTGTCACGGACGAACCCAACCCAATAATAAGCCAATTCATTTCCGTTGAGGCGCAAAATTGCACTTTCCCCTTGGCAGGTGGCGGTAGGTACAGGCAGTATCAGGACATGCCTAAAAACTTCTTCGGCCTGAGCGACCAATGTACATAATCACTGATGCACCAAAGACGCCAAAATGGGCATTCGCAGTTTTCTATTAAGTTGGTCCCCTTCCTCCCGGACACAGTCCAAAAAGCCAGAGGCACCGACTCCCTTGATTTCGGCACCCGTACCCCAAGTCGCAGGTCCTCAGATACACACGCTCCAACATGGGAGCTATCACTTGGGCACAAAGACGAAGGTGTGAATGACGGGGACACTGGCAATTGCGGAAGAGCCTACAGGTACTCAATTTGCGACCGGCTGACCATTGCCTCGCAGTTAGCCACATATCAGGATGATCTCCGCCAAAAACTAGCAGGACAGGGCGGGGTCATTCCTACTATCCTCCTCGATTACCACGAAACCAAAGCCGAGGACCTGTACAAAACGGCCAACTCATTTCTCTCGAATGACGATGTCTGTACCAAAGACTTTCTGACAGGTGTTGTCATTCTTCAACGGAGAAAATCGGCATCGCCTAACTGGCCGCATGTCGATCTGGTCGAATACGTATCCCGACAGGACAAAGAGCGCTTCAACTGGCCACTTGCATATCAGATCGAGATCGAGGCATACGGACTGCCTCAGGGCCCCTATTTTCTCACCCCAGACAACTTTCTGGCTGAGGCCTGGCGACTGTACCCGGACACGCAAGACGCATTCGCCACGACATTTGCGCCAACGAGCGCAACCAGCAGGTAGGTCTTGTTGCAGAGCTTGGTAGTGAAGGGATAAGGCTAATGAGATGTCTTCTCTCTCTAGCGTCAGACCCCTGGCCACGATTGATGACGGGGGCATATGGCGGTCGGTCGCGGTTCCAAGCCGCCTATACTACACGGCGAACTCGGACAAACCACTCGCGGGACTGCGCGTCACCGTAAAAGACAACTTCAAAGTCGCCGGTGTAAAGACCACGCAAAACAATCGAGCTTTCGTTGAGCTGTACCCGCCTGACCAAGAGACGGCGCCTTACATTGAGGAGCTTCGTCGACTCGGCGCCGTTGTGGTAGGAAAGACTAAAATGTGCGCGTTCGCATCTTCCGAAGAAGCGACTGACCAATGGATCGATTTCCATGCTCCCTTCAATCCACGCGCCGACGGTTACCAAAGCCCATCGGGGAGCACTACAGGAGGCGCTGTCAGTCTCGCTGCGTATGACTGGCTTGACTTATCCGTGGGGACTGACAGTACGTGCCTGGGCATATGACTTGGTCCTGCCTGCAGATTTCGCTGACTCTCGCATTGTATAGCGACTGGCAGCATTCGATGGCCCGCTGCATGGAACGGTCTGTATGGCATGAGATTGTCCTGGGGCGCGGAGTCCCTTAAGGGCGTTTTCCCCAGTTGCCGGTTCGTTTCGCGAAAGCTCATGGCGAGACGCGTGAAAGAGAGACTCACACAAACACAGGGAAATGGACACTCTCGGCCTCCTGTGTCGAGATATCGATCTACTGCGCAAAGTGATTTCTGACTCGCTCCCTTCGCGCAAGGAATGCTCAGTCGTAAGCACACGTCTTCCAAACCTCATGTTCGAGCATGGTTCTCATCCGCATTAGAAGCCAACACGGATCTGGTATCCGATGGACTTCTTCCCTCACTCTAACCCTCGTCAACAAGCCATGGTCGATGACTTTGTTGAGACTCTTGAGGGTATCCTAGGAGTCAAGCGGACCTTGTTCAGCATTGCGGACAAATGGGATCAGTGCCCGCCAGAAAAAGCCCAGGGCAAGAGCCTCCGAGAGTTCATAGACAAGGTATGCTTAGCAGAGCTTCCGTTGCCAACGTCAAAGACATCTTGCTCACCATGGATGAAAGACGGCGGAATACCCATTTTACTATGACGGATACAACGAATTCGCGCAATTCCGGGAAGACTACGAGAAAAAGTTTCGAAAACCCGTCTACGTAGGGCCATATATGCGCTGGAAATGGTAGGCGAAGTAAAATGGGAACGCATCGATATGTTATTACTGACGTAGCTTTACAGGGACCATGGTGCGACTATCACTGAGAGTCAGAGGGATGACGAGCGCAACAACCTCGAGGACTACAGGCGGTGGTTTGAGGACACGATACTTTCCAGTGGGGGTCCCGAGGGCTCATCAAACGCAATTCTGATTCTGCCATGCGGGAGCGGTGAACCCAAGTACCGAGATACGCCCAACGGGTATGCGCACCCGGTGACACAATGGCTCAGCTGTCTGCGTGACTAACGTCCTGAATCATAAGACCCCCGGGAGTCGTTCCTGCATACAGCCCCAACTATATCGCATCAATGCTGCGCCTGCCTCAAATCGTAATTCCTAGTATGTCATATCCGCACGGAATGCCGACCAGACTGATGTTTTGACCAACACTTCATATTCTAGTCGGTCAAGATCCGTTTCACTCTCGGATAACCCAGACAACAGAACAGCTTCCAATCGTAGCCTCCATAGCAGGTGCACGAGGTGAGCAAATCCCCCCTGCTTAAGAAAATTCAAGGAAAAGTTGACCGTCGTATAGGGAGCGACTTGTTACTCATTGACTTGGCAAGAGCCGTTCTCAAGCACTCCGGAAAGCCCACTAAAGTCGAAACGGGAAGGTATATCTTTTGTCAGGCTTCTTCATATCGGCCCACTAGCATCAGTCAGGTGTGATACCCGGAAAATGGGGTTGGCAGGTTGAGAGTCTGGTGGGGGAGGGGCAAAATTATGGAGCAAAGCTGTCACTGCAGATTAGAAAGAAATCGGAAGCTCCACCCCCCCAGCCGTGAGGCTGTAAGTTGTGGCTTCGTCAGACCGTCAGCGGGCATGCTGGCTGTAGGTCAGTAGGCTGCCCACATGTTGGGTACGTCCATATGCTTCATGGCCGTCTTCAGGCGCTGCATTTCACTGGTGACTATTCGAAGGGCTTGCTTGTTGAGGTGGTGTGAACGAAGGACAATGGTTTGCTTTCCTGACCTCCATGCGACTGGCCCACCAAACATATGTAGCTTCACGCTGCACATTCTTTGTAAGCGGGTCCGGAGAGAGGGTCGATTCTCAGGTAGTTTCGCGACAGAAGTATATACAGATTGCCGCGCTTCAGCTCCAGCCCGACCGAAGGTTAGCGCTGAGATCAGAGTCATTGGCAACGATGGCGGCGAAACGCTCAGCATTCTTTCGGGCATTATTAGCCGGCTGGATCGCAATGCGCCCGAATATAAAGACTTTAACACTTCCCTGCCTCTTGGTTTTAGAACTGCCTTTGTTCTTCCCCTTCTGTGCCCTCATCTTTGCCTTTTAGTACTGTCCCTCTATTCTGCAGCACCGTTCTCTTCAATATATGGCTAGGGAAAACAGCTTCTTGCTATACGTGATGTAGAGATTCCTATTTCTAAGCTCTCCGTCAGGTATGCGTTTTAGGCGCCCGGAGAGCATATTAGGGACGACCGAGAAAACATGTGTAACGGTTGGGAATCTGTCGTTTAGTAAGGAGCCGCAACTGGCAAAGCCGAAAGTCGCCGTCGCAGTTTCACGGCTCCTCTCGAAACAGCTTACTTGTGAGGAGTTCTCATTGGCTAGAAAGCCGGAAATGTGACAGTTTGATACATGGTTTGCTTAGAAATGGCTTTACAATAAAGAAGGATGATGTGAATTAATTTTTCTGTCTGATTGCATGCTTAAGCGTGGATATGTGTTTCTCTATCTACAATCATAAAGTGAAGCTCCTTTTCATACGCAACTTAAGAGGTGAAGCAGTTGCGGAGTCGTGCAGATGCGACAGATGCAGCAATTGTATGTCGCCACAGAGGTCCGAGCTCGCGCGATGGTTTAAAACCCTGGTAGAGGTGGAGCTTACGAAGCCATTTCGGTTCGACTTAGCTGAGGACGGGGTGGGTTCATCATGCTGGGCGGTGGCGGCGTCCATAGATTGCTGAGCACCCCTCCTAAGTGATTGGCACTGCCAGCGGGCGCCGATGAGCGCCACTCATTCCCACCAGGGGTTCGGAAAGCCCGCCCCCCGCCGCAGGATTGTCCGAGTGCTATGGAAAATCACACAAACATGGATATAGAAATGCCACGTCGTGTCCAGTCGTTTTGGGCTTGAGAGGAGCGAGAAGAAGCCGAAAGCCAAACGGGATTAGGTTGGGAAGAAACGTTTGCGGCGTTAAACACCCCGAGGACAGCGGGCCTGGCGAGGGTAGAAGCGAGGCTCGCATTGGAGTTCCTCGGATATGGACCGGGGCACCAAGTGAACGGGCAAGACGAACGCGTGGCTTGAGGATCAACGAAGACCTGAAGACGGGGAATCGCGTGAACGTACCGCCAAAGCCGGGCGGGACCCTTGTGCCTTCGTAATATTAATTTCAAGTGATTAATATATCCGGCACGTAACCTGAAAGCTGTGTGAATTGCGAGATCTGCACTTAATACACTTTGAAAGGTTCTGCAGTGCTATTTGACTGTTAGTTGTGTTGTGTCGCGTACAGTGTGTCGCGAAAGTTTGAGACTTTACGCACAGACGCTCACCCCAGATCCAAGCTTCCTCTCGTCTTGTTCATTCCCATAGTCCATCTCCATGACGACTCCAGTCACCTACTTAACTACCACATACACTCTCCTTTCATTGTTTTTACCAGGCGGACTTTTGCTTTATACCTTGTTACTATTCTCACTCTCCCTCCCCCGCCGTGTACGAAAGTTATACACAGGGACAACCGACTCGTCGTCTCCGTTTCAGCACACTTATATACACGTCTTGGGTCCATAATCTAACCAACCGGGAGGGCTATCAGGCCGTTGCTCCCCGCTCCCACCACCAGTCCGTCACGGATAACTCACGCACAAAAGCCCAAATCTTGCATTCCAGTTTCGCAAGGATAGTCGGTCGTCTTTGGGTGGAAGCCGAAGCCCGTCGGTGAAGAGCGATTCTCAGCTATCTACGACCATGTCGACTACCTCCAATGCCTCAGTCAATAGTGGAAGCCAGATCGAGTTCAACACCTGTGTCAACACTCTCATGACGACGATCCAGTCCAAGACGTTACAGTTCCAGCAGCAACTTCGAAACTCGGCGC
Source organism: Diplogelasinospora grovesii (assembly GCA_033297225.1). Classification (NCBI taxonomy): domain Eukaryota; kingdom Fungi; phylum Ascomycota; class Sordariomycetes; order Sordariales; family Diplogelasinosporaceae; genus Diplogelasinospora; species Diplogelasinospora grovesii. The sequence continues at coordinate 3,725 of MU854103.1, read as the reverse complement.
CGCCTCCGCCGCAGGCAGAGCTGCAGAAGCAACCAGGTGAGGGGAAGCCGAATCAGAAGCGATACACGTGCGACATTCCCGGCTGCTCTAAGAGCTTCGACACAAAGGCCGGCAATCTCGGAGTGCGTCTTCCCGCTCAATATCACGGCTCGATGCGCTAACAGCTGTTACAGACGCACGAACTTCGCCATACAGGCAAGAAACCCTTCCGCTGTGGCCAGTGCGGGAAGCGGTTTGCCCGGCGCGGAAACCTCAGCGCACACCTAAAGACCCATGGCCAGATCAAGCCCTTCGTTTGCAAGCTTGACGGATGCGACAAGACTTTTACACAGCTTGGCAATCTGAAGGTAGGGAACGGCTTGCCACTATTAGCCTGTTCGGAAATATATACTAAGGCAGGCTTCAACACACAGGTACACCAAAACAAGTTCCACATCGAGACTTTGCAGGCTCTAACCGCAAAGTTTGCCGCTCTCAGCGACTACCACGACGTGACCAAGGAAGACCGCGAGCTATTACAGTACTTCGCCACGCTCTATAAGAACAGCAACAAAGGAATTAAGGGTCGTAGAAAGGGCCATAAAGTTGCTACCGTCGCACGAACTGCCTCGCCCACGAGCCCAACGACCACTACCATGTCTTCGCCTCACTATCCCTTCCACCAGCAGCATCCAACATCAAACGAATCGGGTGATCCGCGGTCGGAATCCCAGACTTTACCACAGAATACTTCACAGCAGCTTTCCACGCAACAAATAGAGGAATTGAGAAAGCCTTTGAGGACTAGTAGTATGCCTTCACAAGCCCCTCCCTCCACACAACCCCCTTCGACTTCGCAACACCATGGGTCTGTAGGACCCTCTTCTTCTGCGCGATCCGACCCTCAATATGCACCTCAGTCCTTTAAGCCCAGAAACCAGCGTCATCAACAACACTCTCTAGGCGAGCTCGACACTTCACAGATATCGAACTTGCAAGCGTCTTCCGTTTCCGGCAATAACAAATCCGCTACTCCTGAGAGTCGGGCAGCTAGCCAAGGACACGACCCGCTAGTTCCTTCTTGTCCGAAGATGTTGACCAGTTGCAAGCTAAAGCTGACGTTGAATTGGAAGTGGAGGTCCAGGGCCCAGCAACCAGCCAAAGATATTCCCCAAGGACGTATTCGGAGCCTTACAGACCTCGGCTTACTCGAGTTTGACTCGCGCTCCAGCCGCCAATATCAAGCGCATGTGTCCTTCTGCCTAGCACCAACACTGATTATCCCAAAGTTGCGAGAATTCAACGAACTGCGTTTCGAAGTCAGCGAAACGCAATACGCTCTACGATCTACTCCGTTAAATCGTGCAGACAAGCAATCGCCCAAAGATGGCTTTCGCAAATGGAAACTTAGATGTTGTAAACTACCCCCTGGAGGCGCAGGCGTGAAACAGTCAGTCACCATTCCTGGAGTGGAGGAATGGGCATCGATAGAGACCAACTGGCCAAAGGACATCTATATGACTATCAACGACCGGCCCCTCCGCCTCCGGCAAAAGTGTCCCGTGCACGAGAAGGACATGGCCTATGATCTTACAAGTCATATTACACCTGGCGTCAACACTGTCAAGATCGCCTTTCCAGCTCTCCAAGACAACGAAGCGGAGAAGTGGTATTTAGCGGTCGAGACGTGCGAGACGGTCACCCACTCTACAGTACTCAATCACGTTCTAAGTGGAGGCATCTTACCTATAGAGAAGACGGTTGGTATCATTAAAGATCGATTGTCCCGCCTCCCCAAACATGACGACATCACTATTCCCCGGTCATCATGACAATGGGAACTGGCACCGACATACCACCGGTCAGCGTTATCGATCCTTTTACGAAAGAGATCTTTAAGATCCCGGCAAGAGGCGCCGGCTGTACCCACTTGGAATGCTTCGACTTAGAAAATTGGCTTGAAACAAGGGAACAGGATCAAGGGAACGGGGAGGACTGTGGGTGTCAGTGGAAGTGCCCCATCTGTCATGAGAAGGACGCCGGGCCGGGCGATTTGCGGGTTGACGAGTATCTTCTCAACGTTCGTCTACATCTGCAGATTGCTGATAAGGATAATAATCTGGAAAAGAAAAACAAGTTGGCGCCGGGGGCCGTCAGATCTATATGTCCCCACCCAGACGGGGAGCTTGTTATTCTTTTATGTGAGGAGGAGAAGCAGCCTGAATGCGAAAATGGTGAGAAACAGCCAGGGCCGCCGAAGACAGCAGAGGTCAGAAGAGGAGGAGGAGCGGATATCGAGATAGTTGACTTGGTTGATGATGATAGTGATTAGTCCTCCTACCCTTCCAACAAATTCTTAGGTACATGTTTTCCCCTTAGCTATATCAGGCGTTTTGCTGACGCGGAGTTCTACTAAAGGGTTTGGTTTATTACTTTACTTTATCGGTTCCTAGTGGTAGTTATAACTACTGGTCACCTGCAAAAAAACGAAAACTGTAAAGCTACGCGCTCATTGAGTTGGTTTAGTGTTTAGTGTTTTAAGGCTGAGATTACTCGTCGCTCGTCATTGTTACTCGTCGCTCGTCATTATTACTCGTCGCTCGTTACTCGTCGCTCGTCACTCGTCGCTCGTCACTCGTCGCTCGTCACTCGTCGCTCGTCACTACCTTTCATGCATGATGGCGTGGTTAGGCCCCTGAGCCCTGCTCCTAGGCAGATGAGGCAGGTGTGCCGTGTGCGCAGTCCTTGCCGTGATGTCCGGTTCCAGATGGTCAAGGGTTGGGGGTCTCGGTGAAGCCGGAAGCATGGCGTCTCAGCCATGACAAGCCCTCAGGCTTGTGCCATGCGTGATGGCGTGGTTAGGCCCCTGAGCCCTGTTCCCAGGCAGATGTGCCGTCTACGTAGCCCTGTTGTGACATCCGGTTCCAGATGGTCAAGGGTTGGGCGTCTCGGTGAAGCCGGAAGCGTGGCGTCCCGGCCACGACAAGCCCTCAGACTTGTGTCATGCACGATGGTGTGGTTTGGGTTCCATCCTCTTGCCCCGGTCATGAAATGCACTGCCTCCTCACCGCGGCTTTGCATGATCCCTGAGATGCCATCGGCCAGCTCGAGGATGCCTCACAACGGTCATGCCAAGTGGACAACCCAAGCTGCGTTTTTACTAAGGCATCCCTGCGAGCTCCGAGTTCCTATTATAAAGCCAAGGTAAACTCACCAGATTGTTCCAAGTACCTTCACTTCTCATCCTCACAGATCTCCTTCCGAAGTTCGCAAGCTCCAGTCATTTCCTGCCCCAAATGGGTTCAACTGTCCCAAACACACCTGAGCCTGAGCCAGGTCTCCCAGCACAACAACAACGAAAACTTGCTGCCAGACGGCCCCTCACGCAGGAAGCCTTTGGGCAGTCATTCGCCGGCGAACGAGAGCTTGCAGCGTTGATCTCTACATCCCAAGCACCGGCTCCACAAGCGCCAGGTGCCTTTTCGTCAACGCAGGCAACGAAAAGAGGAAGAGAGACTTCTCCGGATTTTGCCAGTACGTACCCCCTAAGCTCTGTCATATACCCATAGCCAGCAACTCATAGTCGCAGACAAACGCCAGTGTCTCCAACAGACCGTTGGGAACCTGGAAATTGACATCTACAATCGGATTTGGCCTAATTGTAGACTTGAGTCCAAAGCGGATGTTTTCTTCGCAGCCCGCGCCGGTGCTATCGAAGCATATGACTTACTTGCCTCCCAGAAAGG
>MU854102.1:0-16951 GCA_033297225.1 Diplogelasinospora grovesii | reverse complement strand
ATAGCCCATAAAACGGCCAGAAATGGCCTGCCAGACAGTTGATGAAGAAGAGGACAATCAATCGACTTTGTTCCATAACTCCGTACTTTTCAACATTATACATTTCTTTTTATGAGTTAAAAGACTTATTTATTAATGAATTACACTGTAAAGTTAGCCATTTAAGCTCGGCCCACCGGCCTTTTATTAAGAACCATGATCATAATAATCGTATTAATGATTATAATAACGACGATAATAGTAACGATAATGGCGAGTAATGTAAAGATCGTAATAATGATACTAAAAGCATTTAGGTAATTAACGCCGGCGATTAAGTAGCTATTAAATCTATCTCAATATCGCTTTATATATAACGATCACTATTAATAACTTCCTTATCGCTAATAACTTCCTTTAACTAACGATCTTACCGCTATATTTATTAACGCTATATTAACGTACCATAATAGTGACTAGCTATTAATGTGCATGTAACTTTAACTATAGCTTTAACTACTATATAACGTTATATAGTGTATAAGGCGTTTACCAGAGTTAAGCATAGCTATGTTCACTCTCTTAAGTTATTATTAAAATAAACGAGGTCCATTTAAAATATATAATGTAAGCACGTAACTAGAAAGTGGGTTAATGAAATGATAATATAAAATAAATGTATATTCTTTAATGTAAAGTAACTATAAAGTATGTGCTTTAATATCCTCTCTACTTTACTTTACTTCTATTTAGTTCCTTATTAACGATCTGTCTTTAATTACTATAACTAATGAAGTGAAGCCTCTTCTTATATTCTATAATAAATAATAAGTTTTATTCTTATTTATTGTAAAAGCTTTCTTTCCTTCCATTGTTATGGCTTTTTATAGCGTCTTTATTCTCACATACTCTTTACTCTTATAGTGAATCCTATAGTGGATCTTACACACTTACAAATGCCGCACTTACCCCATACTTTTTAACACACCCCCTTAAATGAAACTTCTTTACGTGAGAGTGAGAGTAAGTCTATCGCTTTATTAAAAGTACATAAGTGCGTGAGTGCGTTTATTCAGTACGTAAGTACGTTCGTAAGTAAGTAAAGCTTGTGATAAGGTTAATAGTAAGGAGTAAGTAAATGTCTCTTATTAAATCTCGTAGCTTTTAAAATAGCTTACATCATTACGGGGATTCTTCTTATATATTAAATAGTACCGAGTAAGTAAATACTTCCCTTCTTTATCTCCTTAACTAAATAAGCTATATAGAGTCTTGTTCCTTAACTAAAAAGCTATATAAATATTAATATCTCCTTAGCCCGTTTAAGGCTATATAGATCATATTAATCTTTTACCCCTCCTACCTTTTAAGGTAAGTGAGTTTATCCTCCTTTAATTAGGTTATCGGGCGTTAAATCTCCTACTTAGTGCGTTTATCTCACGTAAGATCTATGCTCTTAATTACTATAGGTCTTAAAAAGTATCTTTACCTCCTTATAAGGTAAGTAGTATCTTCCACTTTTATATCACTCCCGGATTTCATAAGTATTACTAATATTAATTTTAAGTTCTAACCGTGTCACTCTTTATATGCACACATTATTTAAATCTTCATTTCTAATTACACCATTTAAATCTTTATTTTTAATTCTTACCTTAAGCCTTTTATTATAAGGTGCGTAAAGGTATTACTCTTTATATAGCTCTTACTTAAGACTCTTTAGCTGGTATTTATAGATACTTACCTTTAAGCCTTTTACTATAAGGTATATAAAGGTATCTCTTACTTTAAACCTCTTTAAGCTGTAAGCAGGTTTATTTAGCGATTTTTAAAATCTACTATATAAATCAAATTTCTTGAAAATCACGAGTTATACTTAAACCTATCTTAACGCGCTGCTTATTATAACTAAGTTGGTAGCTATATAAAGGGAAGTAAGTGAACCAAAAGATAGTTTTAACTAAGCTAATTAGCTAGTCCTTATTTTAAGTATTATTATAAGCCTTTTAATAGTTTAATTAGCTTATTTAAAGGGTTTAATTAATCATTTAAGGGGTTATTAATTAGTCGCATAAGGCATATAAGTCTTATTATAAGCGTTACTATTTACCTTATACCTTTTTAAGCTATAAATAATACTTACTTTAAAGCTTATTATACCGTAAGCTAAGTTAAAAATTGATTTTTAAAATTTCCTATATAAAACGAATTATTTGAAATTCATTAGTTGCGTAAAAGCCGGTTCTAATATATTAATGAGTGGTTTTAACTTAATAGATATATAAAGGGATAAAGAAATAAATAATGATATTAAAGGTAATATAATTAGTAATATAATAGGTAGTTTACATTTAGCAGTACAGTCTTAATAACTATATAAGGGGTAATATAAGCGTTTTAAGAGTTTATTATATAAGGCTCTTAAGCATTTAAAGGTGATTTCTTTATTACTTAAGGATTTTAAGGGTAATTCCTACTTTTACTTAAAGGTCTTAAAGGGTTTTTACCCTTTTCTTACTGCTCTTTAACATTAGCTCTTTAATATTAACTCTTTAACTTTAGCTCTTTAACACTAGCTCTTTAGTTCTAGCTCTTTAACTTTAACTCTTTAACATTATGGAGGGGTTACTTAAGTTCACTTAAGCACTTTACACGCAGTAACTCCTTATATTTTAACGTATACATTTAAATATAGCAGGTCTTTTAGCACCATTTAAGGGCTATTAAATAAACTCGGTAAAGATTTTAAAGCCTTTAAGGGCCTAAGTATATACTATAGGTTAAAATGGTTTAGCAGTTTAAAGGGTAATTCCCCTTTCCATTTAAAGGATATTGTTGGATTGACTAGAGTAAGCAGTGAGGCGCCCAGGAAAGGAAGACTCCTTAACTGCGTGGAAGCAGTGAATTTGGCCAATAGGAAGCTATGGAAGCCATAGAAGCCACTGAAGTCATAGAATGGGCGCTCAGCGCAGGAGATAGGGAGCGTCTGGGAGCTAGAGAAGTCTAATTAGCTAGTTGGCCTGAAGGCCCACAAATGTGGATGAATGATGATCTATTGATAGAATAACTATTCCAAAGCTCCCTCCCATATAGACTATGTAGGCCAGCAATTAGCCAGCCAGAAGACAGAACACAAGCAAGACACTACTTTTAACCTCAATTGAATGTGTGCAAGTAAGCCGTGACTTCCAACAATTATGAGCCCGGCTCGCAGACGACTTCCCCTGCGTTAACACCACTATCTACTGCTTACAAGCACCTAATAACACTAAAACAAATATGTTAACAAACGATAAGAAGATCTTCCTCGCCAGCTCTAAGGACTGGGAGGATTGGAACGACGAGTTCAAATTAAAGGTAGACGCATCTTAACTGTGGGATAAGATCAACTCCAAAATCTACGATTAAGAGGAATTTCTCACTAAGCCTTAAAGACCACAGGTAGGCGCATACGAAAAGAGGAAGGAACTTAAACCACTGAACGAATCACAGAGCATTGTAAAGCTCTCGTCCAAAGGATGAGCAAACTACTAAGTGGCGCTCTCGCTCTATAAATAAGACTAAGCTAACTACGATAAAGAGACCGATAGGATTAAAGCCTTTAAGAACTGGGTTACGTTAATAATCAGCTCACATCTCGTTAGAACCTTATATCTTACCGGAACCAGCATTAAAGAATAGTATAACAGCTTAAAGCTTTAAGTAAGAAGGACGGAAGCAGAAGAAAGGAAGTCTACTTAAAGTAACTATTAATAAGCGGTTAAACCACTTATAAAGCTGCCTTATAATATAAGTAAATGGATTTTAGAATAGGAGTAAGCATTCTATAAAGTAAGGCTAAATGTTATACTTAAAGTTTAAAGCACGGAAGATTAGTTTAATGACTTTAAAAAGGTAATTAAAAGATCAGACTTAAAGTAAAAGTATTAAATCTAGGCTTTTAATATAATACATTGCGTAAAGATCAAAAGAGGCACTTTTAACTACCGCGAACTTATTAACGCAGTTAATAAGTAACTGCTTATTATAAATAATAAGACTAAACCCGAGGTAAGAAAAGGCTCCTTTTATAATAGTTAACGATAAGATAATAAGAGCGAGGGAGAAGATTACCGAAAGAAGAGAAATAATAAAAGGAAGCAGTTAATGGGTAAGAAGTTTAAGGATAAGCTTAGGTGTAGTGCGTATAAGCTACCTTACTACACGTTAAAAAGGTATTATTACGTGTTCCTTAAGCTAGCTTTAAACTGATTTAAACCCTTTGAAAAGATATAAGAACAAGCAGATAAGGCCCTTAAGGAGGATAAAAAGCTAAAGAAGGAGATTAAGGAGCTAAGGAAATAGAAGAAAATAAAGAAAGAGGATTTAATAACTAACAATTTAAAATAGAAGAAGTAATCTTTAAAGCACTCTTAACTACTTAAAAGGATAATAAAAATTAAGGCAGGCTTTATAATTATAAAGGGAGTAGCGTTTATAACCTAATCTTACCCTCTTATATACTTAGTAATACTTAACTTTAAATCCACCCTTTATATTTTTAACTAAATAAGCCGCTTCTTAAAGTTTAAAAGAGCGGCGTTAAGTGACTATATTTAAGTAAGCAACTATTAAATACCGATTTAAGGATATAGCGAAGTAGATATTAAGGTTTAAATGCTAGCTAAAAGAAAAAGACTTTTACGCTTATATGACGTAGCATACTGCGAAGAAATTGCTTGCAACCTGGTTTTCTTATAAAAGCTACGTAAAAGAAGGTTTTATTAGGATAACAGATTAAATCCCACGCTCTTAAAATAATTAAATGGATTAATCTTATATGCCTTAACTGAATAACACGGCTAATTCGTAATAAAGTATATCTTAAAAGACGTTAATAAAGTAACTTTTTACGTTCTTAAGAACTAATTTAATACATGGACTAAGAGAAGGCTTATAGGAGTAAATGCGTTTAAATAACACCTCCATCTTAATTACTTAGGTCCAGGAGCTCTCGAGTACCTTATTAATAGTTCTTAAGGGGTGCAAATTAAGGGCATTATAATGGCAGAATGTAATGCTTACGCATAAGGAAAAATAAAGCGTTAAATAAGGCATTACTTTAAGGAGTTACGCGAGGGAGTAAGAGAAAGATTAATGATTAATTTCTACGACTACGAAGAAGATTAAGAAGGCTATTTTAGTTAAATGCTAATAACATGTTATATAACTAGCTATATATAAGACTTTTACTTAAAAGATCGAACCACGGCATTAATTATTACCGCGCTAAAAATCCTATTAGGCTTATTAAAACGCTAATATGGGATTAAAGTTAAAGTTATCGAATGCAATAATGAAATAGTTACTGTTAAACTTAAAGTAAAACACTTTATTAAGCTTTAAAGCATTAAAATTGAGCCTTTATCTCTTTATACGCAGGCGTTAAATAGCAGCGCTAAATGCTTAAGGGGTGTAATAATAGATAAGATACGCTTAATGAGAGTAAGAGTAAAGCTCTTAAGCTAACTTTAAAGAGAGATATTAAGAACTGCGGTATATTTATTAAACCATACGCTAAGATATAAGAACGAATGGAAAACTCTATTCGAAAGCTTTCACTTAAAGAATAAGGAGTAAAGGAAGCTATCTTAAGCCTACTTATAAACATTTAGTTATAAAGCTTACGCCTTTACCATGGAAGCTATAAAGCGGGAAAACCATAAACAACGTATAAATCTTAAGGCCTAGATTAGCTATTTAATCAGCTATAATTCGATGAACGTTTACTGTATTTAGAACTTAGCACTTAATAAGGTCGTGGTTATAAGAGACGTAATCGTTAATAAGAAAAGCTTCTTTAATGGGAACCTTTAGAAAATACGAGATGATATTCGGTAAGTTAATTTAAAAGCCTTAACTGAATAGCTTTAATAGAACGGAGAGTAAGAAAACTAAGATAAGCAAGTTTAACCATTAAAGGAAGATTTTTAAGAAGTAAAAGACTTAAAGGACTTTATAGAAAGTGAATTTAAGGCGTAAGAAGCGATTAAGAATACTAATGCTAGACTGTAAGAAGTAGTTAATTAAGGCTTTAAGGATTAGTTAAGGTCGAAAGAGTATATAAAGGCTAAATTTAAGCTTCTTCCTACTCCACTACCCTCACTACTAGCAGCAATGCTAGCAGCTATAATAACCTCGCTAAAGAAGCTACCCTTTTTAAACCTTAAAGGATGCTTTATGGAAAAAGAAGAAGTAATAGATTAATTAAGGCGGGAAGAAAGGAAATAAACCTTAATGCTTTAACTAAGCATAAGTTAATTAAGGTTATAAGAAAAGATAATACTTTAACTAGGTCGTAACGCAGGCTAATTAAGGTTAAAGGTTCTTAATAATAATGTTAAGAGAATATAGTTAAGCATAAGCTAATTAAGGCTAAAAATAAGCATTAAGAGCTAATTAAGCATAAGCTAATTAAAGTTAAAGCATACCTTAACTACTTTAAAAATACATTACATGAAATGCTAGTAAGGCGCCTTCTTTATAAGGACCTAAGCAGGAAAGGTAGTTAATTTAAGATAGAAAGTCCTTATAAAAGCTATTATAAAAAGGTTATTAAGGAAGCCTCAGTTATTATATCGTAAAGACCTCTTACCACCTTTAAAGAGCTATAAAGAGCTTAAGAACCACCCTTTAAGAAGACTATTTAAAGAAGTAAAGAAAGTATATTTATAAAGCTATAAAGATATAAAGTCTTAAGTGGAAATTAGCTTAAGAGACTTAAGAGCTAAAGAACAGAAGATCTTAAACTATAAGTAAGTATATATATATAAATTTAATAAGTATAATAAGTTCGATAAGGTTAAGGCGAGGCTCGTTATAAGAGGTGATTAATAGCTTCTCGACCCTTACGTAAGCAGCTATGCGGCGACCTTAGTAAGAAGATCCTTTTGAACGCTAATCGCTATCGCGGCTCAGTATGATCTCGAGCTATTATAATATAATGTAATTAATGCTTTCGTAAACGTAAAACTCGATAAAGAGGTGTTTATAAAGATGCCTCCCTGTTATCGAAAGGCTAAAACAATACTTAAACTTAAGAAGGCGTTATATAGTTTACGGCGCTCACTATTACTTTAATAATAATCACTTACTTAAACCTTACGTAAACTCGATTTCTAACTAATATTATATAAACCTTATTACTTTATTAAGGATAAAGTGCTCCTTTTCTTTTACGTTAACGATATAACCTTAGCGTTCTATAAGAAAGATCGAGCTAAAGCTCTCTCCTTAATTAAATAACTAAAGTAAAGATATAAGCTCACTAAAAGAAAAGAACTATAATGGTTCTTAAGCATTAACGTGCTTAAAGACAGAGAAAAGAAGCTTATTTAGCTGTCTTAATCATCTTACATCGAGAAGATCGTTAATTTAACGTAAACAAAGTAAGCAGTGAGCACCTTAATAGTTAAATAAGAGCTCCTCCCTTTTAAAGGCTTAGCTAATAAGACCGACGTTATTACGTACTTATGAAAAGTAGGTTCTTTACTGTACGTAGCGGTGATTATATGGCCTGACGTTACTTTCACTGTTTTGAGGTTAGCCCGCTACGTAACTAATCTTAAACCTAAACATTAGGCCGCGGCAGATAGGGTGCTCCTGTACTTATAGGAAACACAGTATCTAGCGCTGTAATACGGCGGAGAAAATGATTTCCGAGTCGCTAGTAACGCTTCATTTGCCGATAACATGGTCGATCGAAAGAGCTCTTAAGCCTACGTAATGAAGCTATTTAGAGGGATGATTGGATAGAGAGCTAACAAGCAAGATACGGTTACAACGTTAATAACAGAGGCTGAACTACTGGCACTGTTATAAGCCGCGAAGGAAGCTCTTTTTATAAGCAGATTGCTTAAGGAACTGGGAGTCGAAATCGACGCACGCATTCGAATAGAGTGTGATAACGCGCAAACCATTAGGCTAGTGAACGCAGAGATCGCTACCCTTAAGACTAACCTACGGCACGTAGATATTCACAACCACTAGTTACGTTAGGAAGTCCAGAATGGAGACATCATAGTCTATTACACTAAAAGCGCCGAGATGATGGCAGATGGAATGACTAAAGCACTGCTAAAGGGAGCATAGGAAAGCTTCCTGGAGCAGATGAACTTAAGGAATATCGAAGAAAGGATCACTGAGCGACGGAAAGAAGTCTTTAGCGAAGAAGAAACTATGGATTACGAAGACTGGGAGTAGCCTCATATATCTGGTTCAGGCGCGCCCTGCAGGCTCACCTGAGGGGGTGTGTTAGATTGACCGGAGTAAGCAGTGAGGCGCCCAGGAAAGGAAGACCCCTTAACTGCGTGGAAGCAGTAGATCTGGCCAACAGGAAGCCATGGAAGCCATGGAAGCCACTGAAGTCATGGAATGGGCGCTCAGCGCAGGAGATAGGGAGCGCCTAGGAGCTAGAGAAGTTTAATTGGCCGGTTGGCCCGAAGGCCCACAAATGTGGATGAATGATGATCCGTTGATAGAATGGCTGTTCCAAAGCTCCCTCCCATATAGACTACGCAGGCCAGCAATTAGCCAGCCAGAAGATAGAACACAAGCAAGACACTACTTTTAACCTCAATTGAACATGTGCAAGTAAGCCGTGACTTCTAACAGACATTTAACGATTTAAGGAGTGAATTCCCTTTTCGTTTAAGGTTTTAAAGGCTAATCCTTTTAAAGGCTAAATTTTAACGAGTTAAAATAATACTTTACCTTTTAAATCTATATTTTTCTTTATACGTTTAACGCATATCCTTACAGTTCATTAAGGATATACCTTTTATATAACCCACTACCCCCTTAAGCTCGCATTTATAAGCAATACTTAATAAGGTTTATATTTAAAAGCTTAAAAATAAGAGGCTATTTCCTTATTTATAAGTGCCTTTAAGTATTAAGGTGCTTTAAAATAAGTGTTAAAAACACATTAATAAACTAAAAGGTATAATTTAAAAATTTATGCTTAAGCTTTAAGTAATATAGCCTCTTTCAGGAGGTTAACTCTTAATAGCTCGCACTCCTTTAGGTTTAATACCTTTTAAGGCTATTAACTTTTAAAATAATTTTAATTAAGCATATATATGTCTTATTAAAATGGTTAACTTTAAGGGCTTTTATTAGTTAGAAGGTTAAATAATACATGTTATATTTTCTTAGGGATTCTCGCTGCATTAAGAATTATTTAATGCTTTTAGGACTCTTAAGGATTCTTTAATGCTTTAAGGCACTTATTTAACTTATAAGCTAAGTGTTAAATCCTTAATTAGGTGCTTATAAGTGCTATGATGCCTTAAACTAAGTATTATAAAGGGAAATTTTATTACTTTTATTAATGGACTATAAGATAGAAGCTAATTAATATTTATACTATAATGCGTTATTTAATGGGCTTTCCTCTGGGAAGGCTACTATTTTAATAGTATGCACCCTTTTAAGTTCGGGCTTTCCTTTCGAGGTAATTAGCATTTAAGATAATCCTTAAGAGGCTTTATACTAAATAGGATGATAGCTTTCTTAAGAGTTTAAGCGTTTTAAAAACTATTAAATAGCAGCCTTATTACTGTTAAGGTAAACTATATTTTAACGTATTTACTTTTTTAAGAGGGAAATAATTATTACATAATAAGCACTATAATGTATCATAAGTAACCATTATCATTAGTGTGATAAGGGAAATAATGAAATAAAAGAAATAGTTTTTCCTTTAGTTCCCGTTAAGAGATTTCCATTAAAGGGTTTTAAATCTTTTAAAGACTCGCTAAAAATATGTAAGAGTGGAATTAACTTTATTCTAATAACATGTAAGAGCAGGATAAACTTTTCGTGTTCTAATAAATACTGTATAAGAGAGAGGATTAGATATGTTTATAAGGTAAGTAAGAGTATTAAAGCTTAGCTTAACATTAGCATAAGTTAACTCTTACCTTCTCTTAAGCTCTCTTATCATATCGTTCGAAGTCGTAGCTAACCATTATTTTAAAGAAATCGCTTATTAAAAATCGCTAACCATATTTATTCTAAGGCTTTATTAACCTCTCGAGGGATCTTTCGGTCTATCGTTTTATTATACTTTTTACATCGTTATCACTTTTACATAATAGACTTTATAAATAGTTATACCACCTTAAGATATTTTCTCTTATAATGTATATATGCTTTTAGTCTTATTATAACGTGATCGTCGGCAGTTCTTCTAATGTATGCTTAAACTAATCCATTTTTCCTTTAAAGGTAATTTATCCGTAAAAAAATTCCAGCTACCGATAAAGACTAAGACTTTTAATTATTAAAATAAATGAGGTCCATTTAGAATGTACGATGTAAGCACGTAACTAGAAAGTGGGTCGACGAAATGATAATATAAAATGAATGTATATTCTTCGATATAAAGTGACTATAAAGTATGTGCTCCAATGTCCTCTCTGCTTCACTCTGCTTCTGTCTAGTTCCTTATTATCGATCTGTCTCTAACTACTATAACTAACGAAGTGAAGCTGTTGGAATGAGCAGATAAACCCTGCTGCGTGCAAAGTCCTAGAAATTAGGCGATTATCTTTTGCGACAATGGCGCAGCAGTTGCATTCAACAGTTATGAGCCCGGCTCGAGCTTCTTAAAAGATCCCAGGTTCAATTCCTGGTCAGCGCACTACCTCGTCCGAAAAAGGAGGGGTTACTTGGTCCGTGGACTGCCCGGGAATGATCCGGGGGTTACTCGGGAAAGAGCAGCCATGCGGTAAAACAATCCGCAGTTGTGCCAAGTCCTGCAGCTAAGAGCCCTACGTGCTTTAGCTGGGGGGTGTGTTGGAATGAGCAGATAAACCCTGCTGCGTGCAAAGTCCTAGAAATTAGGCGATTATCTTTTGCGACAATGGCGCAGCAGTTGCATTCAACAGAAGCCTCTTCTTATATTCTATAACGGATAATAAGCTTTATTCTCATTCACTGTAAAAGCTTTCTTTCCTTCCATTATTATAGCTTTTCACAGCGCCTTTGTTCTCACACACTCTTTACTCTTACAGTGGATCCCGCAGTGGATCTTGCACACTTGGAAACGCCGCACTTGCCCCGTACTTTCTAACAGTTATCAGGCCCGGGTGGCTGATGTTTTTTGCTTACAAATTTGGTGCGGCGCGACATCTTGGCGCCGGAGGTTGATTGGTTGGAGATTTAGGTTGTAGGGGGGTCTACGTACGTAACAGTTTGGGTCTACGTAAATATCAGTTGCGTTGATCCAATACACACTGCACGCTACCTTAACTAGGTCAAAGCGACGCCTGCTAATAGCACAAAATCATATCCCAAGTTCAAAGGGGCACGGATCAAATGGCGCCAGCGTTTCTCCCCATAAACGCCCGCGCCCCCCTGGCACCCTCCGGCGCCGGGGCGAACACTGCTTGTCCTGCTTCTTCAGCCACCGTTGCTTCTGCCCCTGAATCTTCTGTGCCTGTGCCAGCCAAGTAAGCATGATCATACACGACACTCGAGTTAACAGCTGACACGTTCCGGAAGTACAGCTCGAAAACCGGCCTCCCAGTGATCATCCTGTCATTACTAACCCCTGTGAGCCTGAAAACCTGCTTGGCGTTCCCAAAAGAAGTGCTATTCTTCTGGTCACCAGTCTGATAGTACCGCGCGCTGCCTTCTTTGGTGGTAGCTATCCGTGACCACATATCTTTTCCATCAGTCATAAATGCAAATGCTTCGAGGCCGGTAGGGAATACACCCCCTCGGAACATGCCACCTAACTTTCCAAGAGTCCATCTCTGCGCCCCATAGGTGTCAACCTGCTTTCCCTGCTTTACGTAAGTACAGATAGTCATGTTCCCCTGTTTCGAGACCGAATAGCTCTGGTTGGCGAACAGCGGGTAGCTGTATTCCGAGCTATAGTAAGCCCCTGCTGCTGCTACTGATGATGCACGGTCGGTTCCGGCGATGGACATATCGTTGACTTGACTGAACCCGTAATCGCTCACAAACCCTTTATTCGTGTACGAGAGGGTTTGCGACCATGATACGGCATTATCTCCAACCCGACCGGCGATGGTTAGCCTGCGCTGAACGGTAGTGTCGTAAGTCAACGTCTCGTTCGTCCCGTTAGCTGACTGGGTCAAGCTGTGGGATATGCTCATCTGCAGCCGTTCCTCCTTTGCTATCGGCATCGCACCCGTGGTTATGGCAGATGAGTCGTCGTTTAGCCAGATGAATATCTTGCCTGTGACGAACCAAGTATCTCCCACCGTCTCTGTCACTGCAAGCTTTCCAGACCATGAGTCGTCCAAGCCAGCGACCCGGATGGTAAATGTATGTTCCTTCCCATCACAAAGCAAGGGTAGGAAAGGGGTGATGTCAATCTCGTGCTCCTTGAGATCAAACGCATCAATCCCTGCAATGGGCCTGTGTAACCCGGGAACCACACCACCGGTGAATATCACCGGAAACGGCCACTGAACACCAGCCAGCTGCCTGTCAATGAGCAGCTGGACCTCCCTGAACGGAGAGAAACCTGGCAGCGGTCCGGCGGTGGAGTTGAAGGCGAGAACGTCAGAGTTGAAGACGTTGCTCCACCAAAACTCCTCATTTGCCTGCCCGCAGGCAGATATCGAAAAGACTGCCCGCTGCGCGTTACGGGGGAAGTCGGTGATAGTGTTGGTGGCATTTTGCAAGGGGATTGTAAACTGGCTGACACTGTCGTTCCCCGACTGCCGGGTGGAGATGGGGATAATCCGGTCAGCTGGTGGCGCTGTGTTTGGCTCAGCCACATCGGCCATGAAGAAAGTCGCCGTCAAGGTGGTGTTGAAGATTCCCGTATACTTGTCGTTCACCAAGTTTCCGAGATCAAATATGACCTTTTGCGGTTGCTTCCACAAGGAAAGATATGCAGTCGTGTCCTTGAGGTACGTCCAGCTGATTCCGGGGCGGGGGGTTGGTTCTGCTGTTGATGTTCGCCCTTCAAAGGAATCAGGACTCTACCGCAGATGATGTTTAGGTGCAGGAGACATACAAACTTCTGTATCACCAAAGTACATGATCGCGAGGCGGTCGTATTGCCGGCCTTCAGTGACCACCGTCAAGTTCATTACCACTCTGTTGAACTGACAGGTTGGTGGTGTGTAGCTCCCTATATACTGTCAGCCACGAACGGTACGAATTCGTAACAAGATGTGACTTACCGACGAAGGGTTGACCATAGCTGAAGGCAAAGTCATGTCTCATCAACAAGACCGTACAAGGCTCTGAAGCCGAACCACCTCCAGTGCAAGGATGGTGGGATCCATCGCTCTCAGCTGCGCCGTAAGGCATCAGTACCGGCTGAGCGACTTCGAAATTCTTGAGCACGGTGGCACTCGCTGTTGCTGCCGTGGACACGGTAGTCGGTGTCCTACTGTTGAGCGACACCTTTCCAATGGCACCTGCTGGCTTTCCCAGGTCATTGACGACATGGCAGCTGCGGCCAACTCTCCGAGACCAGGCAAAGAGGGCGTGAGCTTTGTCAAAGGCAAGAATCCCGAGAAAGATGACGGCTAGCAGACTTAGAGCGACATCGCGGAAGCGCGAACGGGAACGGTGGGGTTCGCTGCCTTCGCGATCTGACTTGACGTATGGCCGCTTCTCCAAATCAAAGCCTGGAGATCGCAAAGCCATTGCCGCGACACGCACACTAACCAAAGGAAAGTAGTAGCCTCCTCCTACGAGGAGTACATACCTTTAGTAACGATCATTCATGTGATAAGGTTGAAATGAGGCGGGTCAATGCGAGTTGGAGTTTACCCATGGCGGGGTTGGGTTACACCTTGCGCTGCCGCCTGTTGCACGGACAGGCGTTGGCCATCATTTTACTGCGCCAATGAGCAGCGTCTGTCCAGACGCCTTCTATCCAAAAACTGCCGGTCGGGACAAGATGAGTAACCTCGCTGGGAATTAGGTGTTTAGACTACCTATCTGAGCTAGAATGCACTGAACGCTGACGAACTATACAGTATTTGCGAATACATGTTCCCATCGCCGCTGACGCCTAACAGAGCCGAATCCACGCCAAGAACAAACATTACGCTGGATCGCACTCACGCGAGATATTCGCCTTCTTTGCACCCCCAATGGTCAGAGCCCCAACCACATTTGCCAGTGCCTCGCCTTGGCCTTCAGAGCAACCTTATCGTTCTTGTACCGAGCCTGAAAGAAGTTAAACACAGCGTACTGGTCGACCGTCATGACGTAGGTGTCCGGGTTGGCATTGATGTTGTCCCATATCCGCTGCAGAGCCTCATCGAGGATGCCCTGGATGGTAGGGTCAAGCTTGTCGGACTCGGTCTCCCTAGCCACGTCTAGTGCCTGCGCAACTTCCTCGTCGTAACGCGTCCGCGGCGGGTTCATCCAGGCATGGCACTTAGGCCTGACCGGCTTGAATGGCTCTCGGAACGGAGGAAGCATGTTGCGGGGTTCCCGATACATATTGCAGCCGTGGCAGAAGCACGTTGGCAGGTATGGGGGCACACTATCTTCCGGCGTATGCTTGTGGGACGGCGGTAGTACCGGTTCGTAAGTATCATCCGCCCACAGCGGAGTCCTCCCAAACCCCTGTGCTGGTTGTGCCGGATCGCTATTACTGCTGTGGGCGTTGGCGTCGTCTGGAGCGCCGGGCGGCGGCGTTGGGGGAAGCTGAGGTTCAAGAACAGCAGCAGGACCTCGCCGCCCTCGATCGATTCCGTCGAATAGCCACTGGTTGTACGTTTTTCGTAGGAAATCCGAGATGTTTGGAGACTTGAGACAGTGTCGGAGGCACGGATGGCAGTAACAGAAGATTGTCAGGTATTTTTCATTCAACTTGCGCGCCTCTTCTGGCGCGTAGCCATCATGGATTTTAAACCACGACATCTTGGGAATGTCTGAGAACGGAAAACCGATGCTGATACAAGTGTGACCCGAGGTTGTGATATTGGTTCGTTGGAGGTCTTAAACACTGCTTAAGGCGACTCTCAGAATCTCGGGGTCTTGACCTGAATTGCCGAGATGGAAAAGATGGGTTGGATCAGGCGAATAGCACAGGATAAGAGTCTGACTGTCGGGGCATCACTTCCGACACGCTCTTGTATTTTCTTGATGTTTTGAAAAGTGCTGACTGGAAACTGCATTCTGTGTGGGAGAGCAGGGGCAACCCATTAGGTTTTATATCTACAGGAGGACTAGTTGACTAAGGGACAGAGTGTTGGGAGCACGAATGAGCAAACTAAACCCCCGGTCAAAGGATACATTCATTTTGCCTGGAGCTTACACACTGACGGGAGACTAGCAACCGGACATGTCAAACTTTGGCAGGAGGTTTGGGCGCCCTCGCCTGATCCGTTATTGGACTGACCACGCCCGCACTAGCACTAGCGTGTGCATAAGGCGATTTCTAGAAGGCCGTATCTGCAAGGTTTTGGATTCTGAAAAAAGTCTAATTTGGGCTGAAGTTAAACGGTGCCCGCGGGGCAAGTGCGTCCTTTCGTTACTCTGGCAGGGATAACCACGACTCGAGGGCCCCAAAGAGGCAGGAGAGGACAAGAAACCTCAAAACTGCCAAGGTTACTGGGCAATTGCATAAGCCACCGATCCAACTGCCCTGTACAGCAGGAGGTAGCTGTTTAGTTCCTCGTAGCATGTAATATGCCGGGGCAGCTCTTCCAGGTACCAGACTTTTGCTTGTGATCAAAGAAACGTCGAATGAGGCCAGCACCGCGGACCATGCACAAGGAAAGTAGAGAGGACCTTCCAGTGATTACCCGATAGCCGTGAAGATTCCTGCTCTTGTAGCCGCGACAAGCCGCATTTGAAGGAGACCATGGTCTTATGGCCACCAGACAGTCGTGGAACTTTCGAGATTACACTACTGGGAGATGCTTCTTCTTTCGAAGCATCATCGGATCTGACCGAGTCTGGATAGGGCTTCCAATTTTGAAGCGGCTACCTACCAGTGCCTACTTACCTGCCTGCCTGCCTGTTCTGAAAATAGCTCGCCAGTATGCGTGCGACAGATTGAGACTAGCCGCGGGCTAGGAAGTCGTAGAGGCCGTTGACTTCTGCTACTCCGAGCTAATAACCCCGCGGTCGAACTCTTGTGCAAGACGCTCCCAGAAAAGCGAAGCTCAATAAGGGGCGATTACCAAATGGGTACTCAACAAAGTCAGCATTTCTAACCTACCAGTCATCTCGTGTGCGCCACTCCAGAGAGACCAGTCAAACCTTGATCGTAAAGACTGTTCATGGATCACGCAAGGGGTTTGCACCTTACGAGTCTCACTAGCTCTGTCTCCGGTTTAGTGACAAGATTCGTGCCTTGACCGGCTCAGACTCAATTAAACCAACCGAATGCGAACCTGAGTCAGGAAGTCAGGATCAGCCGCGATGTCCGCAAGGTACGTGACGTTTGCGCTCATTCAGGGCCGAGGTGAACCAGACGCTACACACACCTGTGATTTCCACAAAGAACAAGTCGAATGATCCTAGTATGGAGGCGGCACCAGCAAGAGCGTAGGCCATGCAGCTGAGAGAAAGCACCATCCGTTACGAGAAAGGCGGAAGGGGTGAGTGAGGATGCGGGCCAGACAAACCAAGAAAATTCTATTGGCTGCTTTGCGTTTAGCTGCCCCTCTTAGCGTAAACCTTATTCTCACGGCCTCTAGTCTTGGCGGTGGAAGACAGAACACGAGTGACACGGTAACGCCTGCCAACGAGCTTCTCCATTCGGTCGAGTGACCAATTCGGGGTTAGGATTTTCTCGATTGAAACTCTATTTTGAAAATTTCTTTCCCGTGCTGCAAGAGGAAGTCCAGTCAGTCATCTCGGAATAAGTCAAGACCCCTATTAGTTGGCCAATGGCTTAGTTGGCCACAAAAACCCCACACAGTCACAATGTCTAATCTACCACAACTTGATCAATTGAAGGCGTAAAAATACA
>MU854101.1:0-17055 GCA_033297225.1 Diplogelasinospora grovesii | reverse complement strand
GAGAAGAGGATGATGGCTCCAAGACCCTCGGGAGCCGCAGGGCCATCAGGATCAGGATCAGGGCGGCCGTCAGGAAGCCGCCCAACAAGAGGATCATTAATCACTGTTGACGACAGCTCTGCAACTACGACCTCAGAGGAGCCGGAACTGAGAGGCGCCCTAGTTAGGGGCTTTGCAGAGCTTACAGCAGAAGGCCGTTCCAACTACCAGACGGCTATGGCTACATACAGATAAGAGAAGGAAGACTGCGAAAAGGAGATTAAGCGCGTTAGACGTCTTAAGGATTGGGTCGTTTTAACGATCAGCGCACATCTGGTTAAGACTTCGTGCCCACCTAAGGGCACCCTTAACAAGTGGTACGTAAACCTGAAGTTGTAAGTAGGAGTAACAGATTCGGAGGAAAGAAAGATTGCTCGTAATAAGTATTAGTAGGCAGTTAAGCTGCTTACAAAGTAACCGCGCGATATAAGTAAGTGGGTTCTGGATTAGGAGCATGCGTTCACCCAGGCAAAGTTAAAGGGTGTACCTAACGTTCAAACTACTAAAGACTGGTTTAACGATTTCGAGAAGGTAATTAAGGGAGCTGACCTACGTTAAGAGTACTGGATCCAGTCTTTCAACATGTTACACCGTAAGCAGATCGATAACGGCACTCTTAACTACCGCGATCTCATAAACGCCATTAACAGAAAATTGCTTACCCTTAACAATAACACCCGCACCGGCCCCGAGGTGGGTAAGGGCTCTTTCTATAACTATAAGCGCAATAAGGACGCTAGCGATAACGAAGAACGTAAGGAAAGAGGAGGAAGAAGAAACAAGAGGAAGCACTTAATGGGCGAGAAGTCTAGGGATAAGCTTAAGTGCAGTGCGTGCAAGCTACCTTACCACACGCTAGAAAGATGCTACTACGTGTTCCCTAAGCTGGCCCCAGACTGGTTTAAACCCTTCGAAAGGATATAAGAATAGGCAGATAAGGCCCTTAAGGAGGATGAAAAGCTAAAGAAGGAGATTAAGGAGCTAAGGAAGCAGAAAAGGACAAAGAAAGAGGATCTTATAAGCTCGACCGACGATTCGAAGCAGAAGGAGCACTCTTTAAAGCGCTCTTAACTGCTTAAGAGGATAGCAGAGATTAAGGCAAGCTTTATAACTATAAAGGGAGCAGCGTTCATAACCCAATCTTACCCTCTTATACACTCGGTAATACTTAACTTTAAATCCACCCTTCATATCTTTAACCAAATAAGCCGCTTCTTAAAGTTCAGAAGAGCGGCGCTAAGCGACTGCATTTAAGCAAGCGACCACTAAATACCGATTTAAAGATACGGCGAAGTGGATATTAAGGTTTAAACGCCAGCCGGTAAAAAAAGACTTCTACGCCTATACGACGTGGCGTACTGCGAAGAAATTGCTTGCAACCTAGTTTCCTTACGAAAGCTACGTAAAAGAGGGTTCTATTAGGATAACAGATTAAATCCTACGCTTTTAAAACGATCAGACGGATCAGTCTTATGCGCCTTAACCGAATAACATGGCTAATTCGTAATAAAGTACATCTTAAAAGACGTTAATAAAGCGACCTTCTACGCACGTAGGAACCAATTCAATATATAGACTAAGAGAAGGCCTGTAAGAGCAGATGCGCTTAAATAGCACCTCTGTCTCGGTCACTTAGGTCTAGGAGCTCTCGAGCACCTTGTTAATAGTTCTTAAGGGGTGCGAATTAAGGGCATTATAACGGCAGAATGTAACGCTTACGCATAAGGAAAAATGAAGCGTCAGATAAGGCGTTACCTTAAGGAGCTACGCGAGGGAGCAGGAGAAAGACTAGCGATCGATTTCCACGACTACGAAGAAGATTAAGAAGGCTATTTTAACTAAATGCTGATAATATGTCACACAACTAGCTATATATAGGACTTTTACTTAAAAGACTGAACCGCGGCATTAATTATTACCGCGCTAAAAATCCTGTTAGGCCTACTGGAACGCTAATACGAGATTAAAGTTAAAGTTATCGAATGTAATAACGAAATGGTCACTATTAAACCTAAAGTGAAACACTTTATTAAGCTTTAAAGCATTAGAATCGAGCCTTAACCTCTTTATACGCAGGCGTTAAATAGCGGCGTTAAACGCTTAAAGGGTGTGGTAATAAATAAGATGCGCTTAATGAGAGTAAGAGTAAAGCTCTTAAGCTAACTATAAAGAGAGATATTAAGAACTGCGGTATATCTGTTAAACCGTACGTTAAGATATAAGAACGGATGGAAAACTTTAATCGAAAGCTTTTACTTAAAGGATAGGGAGTAAAGGAAGCTATCTTAAGCCCACTTATAGACATTTAGCTATAAAGCTTACGCCCTTACTACGGAAGCTATGAAGCGGGAAAACCGTAAACAACGCATGAATCCTAAGGCTTAAATCGGCTATCTAATCGGTTATAATTCGATGAACGTTTACCGTATTTAGAACCTAGCGCTTAATAAGGTCGTGGTTATAAGAGACGTGATCGTCGATGAGAAAAGCTTCTTTAACGGGAACCTTTAAAAAATGCGAGACGATATTCGGCAAGTCGATTTAAAAGCCTTAGCCGAATAGCTTTAATAGAACGGAGAGTAAGAAAACTAAGATAAGTAAGTTTAACCGTTAAAGGAAGATTTTTAAGAAATAAGAGACTTAAAGGACTTTATAAAAAGCGAATTTAAAGCGTAAGAAGCGACTAAGAATATTAATGCTGGACTGTAAGAAGCAGTTAATTAAGGCTTTAAGGATCAGTTAAGGTCGAAAGAGTATATAGAGGCCAGATTTAAGCTTCTTCCTACTCCACCACCCTTACCACCGGTAATAATGCTAGCAGCTATAATAACCTCGCTAAAGAAGCCGCCCTTTCTGGACCTTAAAGGACGCTCTATGGAAAAGGAAGAAGCAGTGGATTAATTAAGGCGGGAAGAAGGGAGATAAACCTTAATGCCTTAACTAGGCGTAAGTTAATTAAGGTTGTAAGAAAAGACGATACTTTAACTAAGCCGTAACGTAAGCTAATTAAGGTTAAAGGTTCTTAACAGTAATATTAAGAGAATATAGCTGGGCGCAAGCTAATTAAAGCTGGAAATGAGCACTAAGAGCTAACTGGGCGTAAGCTAATTAAGGTTAAAGTATACTTTAGCTGCTTTAAAAATGCATTACACGGAATGCTAGCAGGGCGCCTTCTTCGTAGGGACCCGGGCAGGAAAGGTAGTTGATTTAAGACAGAAGGTCCTTATAAAAGCTATCGTGGAAAGGTTATTAAGGAAGCCTCGGTCACTACATCGTAAAGACCTCCCACCACCTTTAAAGAGCTATAAAGAGCTTAAGAACCACCCTTTAAGCAAGCAGTTTAAAGAAGCAGAAGAAGTACACTTACGCAGCCACTAGGACATAAAGTCCTAAGTGGAAATCTGCTTTAGAGACTTAAGAGCTAAAGGATATAAGATCCTAGACTGTAAGTGGGTATATGTATATAAATTTAATAAGTACGGCAGGTTCGATAAGGCTAAAGCGAGGCTCGTTGTGAGAGGCGACTAACAGCTCCTTAACCCTTACGTAAGCAGTTATACGGCAACCTTAGCTGGAAGGTCCTTTTAAACGCTAATAGCGATTGCGGCACGATACGACCTTAAGCTACTGTAATACGACGCGGTTAACGCTTTCGTTAACGCAGAACTCGACGAAGAAGTGTTTATAAAAATGCCGTTAGGACATCGAAAGGCTAGCATAATACTTAAGCTCAGGAAGGCGCTTTATAAGCTTCGGCGGTCGTTATTACTGTGGTAAAGATCTCTCACACAGACCTTACGCACCCTCGGCTTCTAATAAGTGCCTTATAAGCCTTATTGCTTTATTAAGGATAGAGTGATCCTTTTCTTTTACGTGGATGACATCGTCCTAACGTTTAACGAAAGGGACCGAGCTAATGCCCTCGCCTTAATCGAGTAACTAAAGCAAAGATACTAGCTTACAGGAGGAAAGGAGCTGTAATGGTTCTTAAGCATTAGAGTGCTTAGAGACAGAGAGAAGAAGCTTATTTAGCTCTCTTAAGCATCATATTGTGAGAAGATCGCTAATCTAGCGCAAACTAAGCAGGCAGCGAGCACCTTAATAACTAAAGAAGAGCTCCTTCCGTTCAAAGGCTTAACTAGTAAGGCCGACATCGTGACCTACCTGCGGAAAATAGGTTCCTTATTGTACGTAGCGGTGATCACACGGCCCGACGTTACCTTCGCCGTATTCAGGCTGGCGCGCTTCACAACCAACCCTAGGCCTGAACACCAGGCCGCCGCAGATAGGGTGCTCTTATACCTGTAAGGAACGAAGTTCCTAACGCTCTAATACGGAGGAGAAGACGATTTCCGAGTCGCTAGCGATGCTTCCTTTACCGATAACACGGTCGATCGAAAGAGCTCCTAAGCTTACGCTATGAAGTTGTTCGGTGGGATAATTGGGTGGAGAGCTAATAAGCAAGAGATGGTTACAACGTTAATAACAGAAGCTAAGCTCCTAGCACTGTCACAAGCCGTAAAGGAAGCTTTATTTGTGAGCCGACTACTTAAGGAACTGGGAGTCGAAATTAACACGCGCATACGAATCGAGTGTGATAATATATAAATGATTAGGCTGATCCACGCAGAAATCGTAACCCTTAAAACGAGCCTACGGCACGTGGATATTTATAACCACTAGCTGCGTTAAGAGGTGCAAGAAGGAAGGATCACAGTCTGTTACACTAAGAGCGCAGAAATGATGGCAGATGGCCTGACTAAGGCTCTGGCTAAAGGAGCATAGGAAAGCTTCTTAGAGCAGATGAACTTAAAGGACATCGAGGAAAGGATCACTGAACGGCAGAAGGGAGAGCTTTAAGAAGACGCAATGGTCGTGGACGAAGACTGGGAATAGCTTCAAAGGTCTAGGCACGCCTTGCAGGCTTGCCTGAGGGGGTGTGTTGGATGCACAAGTTGAACTGTGCCCCAAGAAAGGATGTCACGTGACAGGCCGCAGGCCGGAAGCGGTGGAACGGGCGCCTGAGGAATGCGGGCGCCTGGGGAATGCGGCGCCTAAGGAATGCGGCGCCTAAGGAATGCCGGCGCCTGAGGAATGCCGGCGCCTGACGCAAACGGAAGGACTGCTCCACAACGCGGGAAAATGATGATCCATTGCGCTCTTCTTCGTTCCAGACCTGTTCATATAGCCCATAAAACGGCCAGAAACAGCCTGCCAGACAGTTGATCAAGAAGAACACAAGTTGACCTCAATTACTACGTGTGCACTGCAAGCCGTGACTTCCAACAGGTCCCTCCTACCGGCTTACGCCCAGCAGTTCCTTAGCGCCCATAGCCATACTCGATCCAATCAGAAGATTTCCTTCCGCAGATTTAGGCTCCTTAAAAGCACCCAGGAGCTCCTTAAAAGCACCCCCTAAATCTACCCGCCTTAATTGGTTCACTACTCCCAGCTCTCCCACAGGGCGTCCCCTAAGGTCTGGCTTTAATTAGAGCAGCTTCCCCAGCGGTCTGATTGCAGCCGCAAGCATTGCAGCTGGTGGTAAAGGTGGTAAAGTAGGAAGGAGTTTAAACCTTGCTTCTGTATAAAGCTTCTCGCTCTGCTTATTGACGCCTTGATTAACCGCTTCTTACAGTCCAGCATCCTGGTGGGCATGACCTTCTAACGGTCTAACCTCAATTTCTCCTTCTACAAGATCTTCTAGATCCCGTACTTCTTAGTACTCTTCTTACACTAGCTGGACCTGCTCTTCTTAATCAATGGAGCTTTCTTAGAGCAAGCACGCAAGCACTTCTAGGTCCATTTAACGAATGTCATCCTTCAGGCTTTCCAGGTTGCCGTTAAAGGTCTTGCTCTCATCAAATATCACGTCCCTAGTAACAATGACTTTGCCAGTCTTCGGATTCCAAATCCTGTAAACGTTCGTGGAGTTGTAGCCAATCAGGAAACCGATCCACGCTCTAGGATTCATCTTCTCGACCCGGTTCTCTTTCTTCATTGCTTCCGTGGTCATTACGAAGGCTTTGCAGCCAAAGGTCTTAAGTTGGGCTTAATCCGGCTTACGCTGCTCCCCATCCTTTAAGCGGAAGCATTCGAACGGCGTCTTCCAGTTGGTTTTGTAACGAGGAGTGCGGTTTAACATGTATACTGCTGTCTTCGCAATCTCCCTCCACAGCTCCTCTAGAAGTTTTGAGCCTATTCTCATTAAGCGCACCTTATTCTTCACCACACCCCCTGAGCATTCAGCTCCACCATTCAAATCGGGAGGCTCGTTATAGGTGTCTAGGAGACCAGGCCGGTTACGAATGGCAGGACGAGGTGCGATGCTGGGCGAGGGCGTAACAAGTCTATCTTTCTCCTCCTTCTTACGGCGAACTTTCTCATCCAGGCCGTCTAGAAATTCCCAAGCGGTTCTAAATGTATCGATAAGCCAACCGGAGGCAGACTTTGTCTTACGGATATTCTCGAAGGAACTTTCCAAGATCGCATCACAGAGGTTTTAGGTGAGGACACGGATTTGGGTCGCCATTCCGATGCTCTATGTTACACTCCACTGGGTGCTTAGTCGAGACGGGAGGATGCGAGAGAGGATGGGAGAGGAGGAAGAAAAGAGCAGGAAGAGAGGAAGAGAGAAGAAGAGAGAAGAATTTATATTCGCGATAGAATTTGCAGGCGTCTACAGTTATCCACAGGCCTTCTTAGGTACATACCTAGGCAGGTACCTTCGTAAGCGTTCAATGACGCTACCCAAGATCGAAGCTAAAACGAGAAAGGTCTACCTAATGGAAAATAATTGGAATGTATCACAAGTCTTTCAAGCTAAATTCACGAAGTGGGGCTGTTAGTCTCTAGCCTATGCCTATTCGCCAAGCTACCTAGGTAGATATCACGAAGTGCATCGTTACGAGTCCACTAAGATGCATTCGCGATCCATTCACCGTCGAGATACTGAGGCAGTGCTTATGCTTATCGTGCAGCATTCGCAATAAGAAGTAACCGGTGCATTATTAGGCGGTCCATTCGCTCTTCCCCAAAGATCTCGCTCCTCCTAACAAGCCCAAGGGCCTCGAGTCCTAGCCCTGCACCTGCCGTTACTTCCGTCGTCCATCGTTCTTACCTCGTGTAGAGTTCCGCTCCTTCTTCTTTCTTTATGGGTTGAAACATGAACAATGCAAGAGTTCCGGCTGTACTGGGCTCTTGTTACAGATTCGATTTCCTTCTCTCGCCAACTTACGAGTAGTCACTGCCTGCCCGGTACATGAGTGACTAGGGCAGCCAAACTTAACGAACTTTTCAACACTATCGTGAAAGTTGTCGCTAAAGTATCGGGCTTTAACCGAGTTATGGCCTATCAAATTGACGACAAGGATTGCAGTGGCGCAGTTGTTGCAGAGCATATGGCCCCCAACATCAACCAAGATGCCTACCGAGACCTCCATTTTCCCGCGAGCGACATTCCACGACAGGCACGAGAGCTCTACAGAACCAACAGAGTGCGAGCATTGTTGGACAGGGGGCTGCCAACGGCGAGACTTGTGGGCAGAGACAAAACGGATATCCAAGCGCCGCTCGACCTCTCTCAGACTATAGGTAGGTAACTAGAACAGACTCGAAACTTTGTCGTATGTGAGGTTGACAACAGTTAACATGTGATGAAAGGCAGGTCAGTTGTTTATGGATGAAGGCAGTTGCGTGTTGAGGATAGGACTATCAAAGTGATTAACTCGGTAACATTAAATCGGTAATAATGAACTTAAACTACATAACGTACATAAGTTCTTCACACCTTATTTTCTCGCTCGTCAAAAACCCTTCATCCAATCTGTGACCAGACACGTAAGTCCCCTGACTTGGTGACTGCATGCAATCCTGGCCGCCTCCTCACAGGAAGACCCTTCTGCAGCCCACACCTTTATATGTAAAACGATTATTATCTGACATTAAGGTGAACAAGGGCTGGCTATGGAAGTAATTGAGTAAGGTATGAATCCGGCCGGTGTGCTACTTTGTTAGCGAATACAATTCTTCAGGCGGTAACACTCTTTGTTCTTTGTTGAGTGCATGCATTTTAACACAGAATCTCAGAGAAACAGACGCATTCAACTCACATCACCGGTTCTATTTTAAAGGTTCATCATATTTTTGCGAATTGTAATGGTACAAGTTTTTGACCGATTCACACAAATTCAGTACTTAAACTCGGTCCCGACGAGCTCCTCGCTCAGCTTCCAGCACTTCTCCACGTGCTCGGGGTCGTACGCATGCTCGGCGGCGGGCTGTGTGATCTGACCGTTTTGCAAGTAATATGCAGGAGCCCAGAGCGCGGCGGCAAGGTCCGGATCGAGGGCAGCGATGAGAGGCGTGGCACCGATCTGCTCGTACGTCTTGAACCTCGGCTCATCTCCCACCGTGAAGATAAAGTCCTTGCCCGTGTTACGTCTTGTAACAGGCATGATGTCGCCATAGTCGTCCATGATCAGGTGGGAGCCGAGCTTGGTGTCGAGGTTGGATCCGGGATGGCAGGCAAACGAGACGACGCCTCGCGGCTTGAGCCGATGGGTCAGAC
Organism: Diplogelasinospora grovesii; assembly: GCA_033297225.1. Classification (NCBI taxonomy): domain Eukaryota; kingdom Fungi; phylum Ascomycota; class Sordariomycetes; order Sordariales; family Diplogelasinosporaceae; genus Diplogelasinospora; species Diplogelasinospora grovesii. The sequence continues at coordinate 8,450 of MU854101.1, read as the reverse complement.
CGTAAGCAAAAAGAATCTGAGCCGTCTTTGCCTGGCCGTAGCTTGTCCACGGGTCGTATGCTCTGCCGCCGGAAAAGGCGCTGTCGTCGAAGCGGACAGGCGAGATCTGATAGCCTGCGCTAGTGATGTTGACGACTCGGGCTGCTCCGTACGGGCTACCATTAGCAGCACCAGCCAAGAGAGCAGGCATGAGCAGGTTCGTCAGCAGGAAGTGTCCGACGTGGTTGACCGAGAACTGCATCTCGATGCCCTGCTTGTCGACCGTGTAGTCCTTCAGGGCCATGTTTCCGGCGCTGTTGATCAAGACGTCGATCTTGGATCCGGTTGCTGCCAGAATCTCTTGCGCGGCGCGCCGTACCGAGTCATGGTCGGATAGGTCGACCTGGACAAACGTTGCCTTGACCGAGGGGTCTATGCCGTGGATCGCTGAGAGGACAGGATCAACATTGGCGGCGGTTCGCGACGCGATGAGAATGTGTGCTGGCGAGGCTTTGGCGAGCTCTGTGGCTATGGAGCTCCCGATGCTAGGTTGGCCGGCGCCAGTGATGACAAACACACGACCTTTGATCTGTGGAGCGAAGGCTGCAACCACCTGCTCACTGGTCACCGTGGCGTCGAAGACGAGCATGATGACAAAGAAACAGTTGAGATGATGCTCGAGGGACTTTGGTGAAAGGCTGGTACTAGTTTTGCAGCTTCTACGCCGTGCTATATGACTCACGGTTGTGTAGGTTCTCAAGTTCGCAGTTATATGCTGATGATTCTACATAATAACTAAAGCCGAAAAGATTCGGCTGTACGGGCGAGCTGGGAGCAGATTCCCGATTTGACACACAACGCGACTGGTCACAGCACATTGCATGGTAAGTGGTCGCCGAAATTATACTGCGCGGGCAGGAGGACGTTTTGGGCCCTTTGTAACCGCACCTTTTTGCAAAGAAGAAAATTGTCAGCATCTGCATCAGATGAACTCGGTGGAAAAGTGTTATTTTGAGGATATCTACAATCTGTTTCCATTCCCCACCTTTTCACAGTTCACGTGTAAATCACGGCATGGCATCATCCGTCTGCCGATTTTCTTAAACCTTGTAGGGGGTTATCTTCCTCAACCTGGCGAATGCCCTCACCGGTTCGCGAGAGATTCCGTCAAGTCCAGCATAACCTCCGAGATCCTCAGGGATCTCCAACATCTCAAATTCCCAGACCACTAAGGCGATGACGGTTCTGATCGCCAGCTGCGCCAGGCGTCTACCCCAGCATTGCCGGGTACCCATACCAAAGCCCAGCTGCGGCCCAGCAGTAGCGTCAAAATCGAGGCTGCCGTCTTCCCTTTGTACGAGCCAGCGTTCAGGTTCAAAGAGTTTCAAGTCCCGCGACTCGTCCCACTTTCCCCAAGGCTTAGCTACCTTCGAAGATGGACTACGCGTCTCCTCCTTCACGGGAACCGAAGGCAGCGTGATACCCGGCCCAGCGCTGACCATAAAGCACTGGGCACCCTTTGGGATTTTATGGCCTAGGATCTCGAGGTCTTGAGCTGCCTCTCTAACGATAACAAACGGCGTCAGACGACGTGCCTCTTCAATGACGGCCTCGAGGTAGGGGAGCTTGGCGCGCCGTAATTCCTCAAACGTGGGTGGTCTTTTCTCTTCGACCGCCTCAGGGATCGAGGAATACAACTCGTCTCGAAGCTTGGATTGGGTGTGGGGATACCCCGTGAGATATTTGGTTACCCATGTCATGGCGCTGCTGGTTGTGTGGTGACCGGTCATGGGATCAGCGAAAATCTAGCAAGCAAGCAACACAGGCCTGGTCAGCGTTGTTTCTGCCACACAATACAGTCCGGATACGAGAACCATGCTCAGACCTACCTCGTCCGACATGCTCTGGCTGATGACTCGAGGCTCTCGGCCCTGCTTTTCCGCTGCAGCTTGCTCGCGCATCATCATATGCTCAAGAGCAGACTGAACCTTGCCCGCTTGCAAGTTAGCAGCAGCCTTGTGGAGCTGCTTCGCCATGACGCGATGTCTCTCGGAAACGATCTTCTTGAACCAGCCCTGCTTCGACCACCACCAGAAGCTGAGTTGCGGCGTGGGGGAGATGGTGGTCCTCTCCATGATCTCCGCCGTCTCATGGAGCAGTTCGAGGAAGAAGCTGCGGGGGGCCTCGGGAAAAGGCACCGGCTCATCGATGTCACGGCCCTTAGGCATCGATGACGGGGTCAGCTTGGCAAGAAGATCCAGCTGAGGTTCCATTGCCGATTCGTCATATGTCTCCCCGAATGCATGGTAGAGCATCAAGTCGAGGACAGCACGCGCGTAGTCCTCTCGCACGCGAAAAGGCCGACCATTGGCAAGGTTGGTCTTGGCCTCAAAGAGCTTGACGAGCTCGAGTCCCTTGGTGTGTGCAAAGGGACCGATGTAGTTGTTGAGAAATTTGGGAGCCATCAGGTCCTGTCTGAGCTGGCGGCGGGACCTGAAGGCGTCTTCCGCCGTTCTGTACCGGGCATGGAAGTCGCCCAAGGCCGCCAGGCCATCGATCAAGAACTGGGGCTTCTCAAAGTCGGTCCGTCTCATGAGGATGTCTTGGGCCTCGTGGAAGTCTGCTACCAAGATCCACGGCATCTGGAAAGGCTGGACAAAGATCTGAACCACTGGAGATCCCAGCTTCAAGCATTGTTCGCCCAGCCACGAGCTGAATTCACCGTTGGCGGAGAGGTAACGGGTCAAGGCAGGTTCGTCTCCCCAAAGCGACTTTGTGGCTTCGGGATTGTATGGGATGCCCGGCAGTGGTTTTGGAAGCAACCGCTGATAGAGCAGGTAAAGAGCCACGGCCACGAAGGCCAAGGTAACGGTTGCCACCATCATGGGCGAGCTATCATCGCCGTATAGCGTGAATGGTGCCGTGCTGTCCTTGCGACTCAGATCAGGTGAACTAGGTAGTGGTGACTTGCGATTTGCGTAGAAGAGCCGTCAAAGTGGACAACACGAGATTGAAACCAATGCGAAGAATTGCAAGTAAGCCGCCTAGAATAGACTACATAAACCAACCGTCCGGGTCATGATCTCGAGAGCTTCACTCCTCTTCACAGAGTAATATCAGTGACCGTACATACATATGAGATACCTACATTGGGTTCATTCTCGAACGTTGCATCCGTCCTAGCTGCGGAGGCCGACATCTTCGGTTTGGTGTTGCAATTATGGTGTATCCTATGCACATTGCAAATCGCATCATCTAGAGACGGTAAAGGCCGAAGGCATACCGGCCGATGATGCGATAAGTTGAGGATACTCGCCGACTAACTGTCGTCTCGATGGCGGGCCGGCCTACTGAGCCCATAAGTGATTAATAATTAGCAAGACGGTGGCCGGCCGACGTGAACATAGGGCCGAAAATTATCGGCCGACAGTCCTCGGCTAGAAGAAATAAGCCGGCGCAACATGTGGCTGCAGGTGGTCAGCAACGCTAAAAGCTATAAGCAGTGCGGTTTGCAGATGCCTGTGAGAAGTGAGACGGATTTAAGGATCCCTAATAACGTCTTCAGAGTCAACCACGTTTTGGATTGCCCTCTTTGGATTTGCTCACCTTTTAGTGGATAGCTCTGTCATATTGCCTGCGCCGAAAGATAACCACCTCGTGTAAGCCTGCGTGCGAAGGATTCGTTCATGCTGTAAGATTGTGTCATCGGGACTGTTGAGATTATGCATAGCAGTCTGAACCTGGCGGTGGCTTTTCTAATCAAGCTCAAAGGCATCATCGATTGACATCGAGTCATTTCACAGTCAAGTCTGCCGCCTGCGCGTCATGTAGGGAGCAGTGGTGTGAACACACGGGCCACATTCACGCCCTGGATGCACTGAAAATGTTTGGTGTTTTGTTCACACCACCGAGGGGCCACTGGTTGCGGGAGGGATGGGCCGAAGATTCGACAGATCCACTTGACGCAGGCTTGGCAGGGGCAGGTACCAAGTCGATTCCAACCCCTAATGTAGTCACAGGTAGTGTATTTGCTGACTTACCTTAGATATCGTAGAATCCTAGAGCTGCTTGATCCGTGAGAGTTGCGTGGGGGTAAAGAGCCCAGGTCGATACAGGGCCTTAGTAAGGATTAGAGGCTTAGACTTAGCTGTGGTTTACCCCCAACTCCCCCGGGAAGCGTTGCTGACTACCTAGGTACCTATGTACCTGTACGTACTTCTGATCACATAATTCAATTTGCTTTCTGAGGTCGATGGAAAATAGGCGGAAGAAATTAACTTTAGATATAATTGTTAATTTGTTCACAGATGCCCTCCCTCAACAATACCGATCTCTTCAAGCCCAGAGCTGCCGGTGAGATCCCGCAGAACTTCTTCCCAGTTCGGACCAAGCTCAGCGCATCCAGTGTTGCCAAAGGAAAAATCTGCTTGAGAACCTCCAAGAGGATATTCTCGCATGTGATCGAAATTCCAAGCTTCGGCTGCCTGCATCGCTACATCACCTGCCCCATTGGCATCGCCATAGACTTGTTGAGCGAGCGGAGGCGAGCTGTCAACTCTGCCGATGAGGCGAGCGAGGGTCCACGCTCCTACTTCTGCCATGTTGCTGACCTCTGCAAGGTTCTGCAGGGAACTTAGTGCATCCCGTGCTGCTTGCATGCATTCGGCCCGTGTCACGTTGCTTACGCGGACCCCAAGCGGGTCTGTCTTCATGCCAATGGTGTGTGACCGACCCTCTGCAATATCTCCCGGGAAGCTCTGGTCCGCACACAGGCACAGCAGTGGCACGGCAGCCTCAAAGGTTGGCACAATGATACCTGGAAACCGGGTATGAGAGCCGCCCATCAACATGTGGAGAGTGGAAACGGCCTGTAGCAAGTTGAGCGCAGCCACAGCCAACGCTCTCTTGTTGTGTGCTATCAGGATTTGTTTATATCCCGGAAACAGGTTGACCTGGTCGGGCTGCTGGAGGAGCGTCGGCCTGAAGTTCCAGCAGAGGAACTCAAAGATGGCAATGTGTAGCAGTTGCCGTTGCATAGGAAGCTTGGGTAGACGCTCGTCCCACTGCTTGTCTGGCTCCAGAGCAAACGCGGGCGGCATGTTTTGAAGGAAGGTACTGCCAAACTTCTCGTATCTCTCTTCTGCTGCTATCGCATCGTACTCAGAGCCTCGAGGTGGGCTGTGGCATCTCCAAAATCGAGCGAGCTGGGCTCGAAGAAGGCGCTCTGTGAAGACATCTGGGGCATCGGCCTCGATGTCAATGTCGGGCAGGAGACGCATTCGTGGCATAATATCAGCGCTCAAGCCATCAGGCAGGAATGGTATACGGTCGAGACGTTTTGACAGACAGCTGTTTACAAGAGTTAAGAACTTGAATCCTGTCAAAACAACAGGCGCGATTCGCAGAACGTGAACCGGGGGGGCACATACCTGTCCCATATGTAGAGGTTGCAAAATGTCCGCCGTCTCATCTCCTTTTCGATCTCATCTACGCTGTGGGCCGAAACGACGGTGTCTAGATGTAGGCCGATTTGTTGCGCCACCCGGCTGGCACAGCTGACGGCTTCCCAGAACGCATTCATTCGACCCACACTTATGGACGCTAAACCCGCAAAGGCGATATTCTGCACGCGTATCAAGGAGCCTCGCGGATCCAGACGCGCACAGATTGGGGTAAGCACGTTGATGATTTCCTCACAGGACTTGCGGATGTCGGCTAGAGCCACCCCTTTGACGCTGTCAATGGTATAGGTGGGAGAAGGAAGGAATTGCGAAGCGTAGCAACATATCCTCAGAAAGAGGATGGCGAATTCAATCTCGGCAACAGAGGATATTCTGTCTAGTCTCCACCATCTCTGGTACTGTCCAAGGAACCAAGGCGGATACAGAAGTTGGTCTATCCTGTCGTAGGTGAAAAAGGTCAGCATCTAAGGTACCAAAGATCATCTGCGATAGTGAGCCGAACCAGTTGACTTCGGTCACGAAATATCTGACCAGGAAATCGAGTATCGGACGGCTCAACATCATGTCCAGCCCCTTGCGGACCTCGGCCTCGATGTCATTCGATATGGCTATATCTTTGGCATCAGGACTGTCATCTTCGGGAACCAGCTGTTTAAGATTATGTCAGATTACTAAGCTGATCGTTGAAATGGCCGTGTTGCCGAGTTATGGGAACTTACCTTGCGCACGAGGGCCATGGTGTTGAATTCGCTCTGGCCGTAGTATCCGAAGGCTTCAGCCAGTGACGACGACTCGGTCCTCCTTCGGGAAGTCCCACATGTGACCGGAGAGGAATCAGAAGGCTCGCCTTCGCCTTCATTATCCTGCTCCCAGTGATCCCCCTCAATCTGTATGTCTTCATCGCGGCTCCTGTCAGTCAGTGCCGACAGGCTAAGCGCCTGTGTTTGAAAAGAGTAATAGGTACACAGCTCTGGTTGTCGGCGCCGGCTGCACCTGTTGCACGGATATTGACGATCGCACTATACCCCGACGCATACGTCAACAGAGAAGTAACTTGAAGCGCACGAGCACCAGGGGATTGATACCTTTTGTTTTCTTATATAACAAGGGATACAAGAAGACACTTCGCGTTTCCGCTTACCCGACTGCATCGTGATTTTGGCGCTATGTTAGGAAGCAGTCTTCGTTTGTGCACCCCTGTTCCTTTGGGGTCGGTAACGAGGGGACCTCTCAAGCTTTTTGCGAAGCTAAGCCTTGTCCCGATTGATATTAGCGACCGTGGCTGATCTAGCGTGGCCGGGGACAGTTTGTTCACGCTAGAATAAAAGTGGGGGGGGGGGCACGACGATGGTTTATTGTGATTCAAGAAAAGTTTGCTTATCTCGATATCTTATATGCCCTGGGTAGAGCCTCTCGTGCTGCTTATCTTCCCCGCCGAGGCCCGGAACATTCCCCGCGCGGCGCAAGACAAAGGGACCTGCCTAATAAAGAACTCTAGCCTCCGTGGCCCGGACGCTTATGGGGAGCAATTGTTTTCCATTTTCCTGCGAAATTTGGTGCCCAAAAGGGTAAAGCGCGCTCGAAAAATTGGTCTTGGCATTTTTATGCACAGCAGTTACCGCGGAAAACGACGATGGCCGGTCTCGCCGATCAGGGCCTTACAGCCAGCGAATAAGCTTGCTGGCCCATCATACGCAATCCCCCCTGCCTATCTCATATGTCCCATCTACGCAATCACGGCCAAAAACTGTACGGTACCCCCACCCCACCTTAATATCTGCCGCAAAGTCGCGTCTTGGATCCAGGTGGTGTGAACAAACAACCAAATAGTAGAGTCAACTTCACGCGCTGACAAAACATCTTGCATTCTACCATAATTCTGTCAATTCTGGCCCGGTCGGTTCAACGCCCAGATAAAGCAGGTAGGTAGTGCATCCCCTCCAGAATTACCCGTGCCACGCCCCATTTCGTTTGGTTTTCGACTGCTTGGCGGCTTAGTCAGATTTTAGCATTGTCACTGCGAGCGTCCAGGCTGATCATTGCCGCATTGTATTTTCGCTGTTAACCAGTTTCCGGGTAGGTCTCAGGGTATCAACATGTTAGGGAAGCAGGAGGTTCAGGAAGACGAAGGAGTGTATCCGGAGCCAGAAGAAACGCAACCGATTCTGAGTAGTAGAAGGATTTCTTACAATGGAAACCGCAAAGATTCGCCGCCATGTCAAGTGGGCAAGTTCTGTAATCATGCTTGCAGGTGGAAAAGCTTATAACGAAGGTACAGAGCCAGTCTCCCGAGCTTGTCTTAACGGCAAAGATGAGCCGGCACGGGCATGCCGGCAGTAGCTTAAAATGACCACTAGGGACAAGCGGGCGGAGCACCCTTCGTATAATGACGCAGGGGAGGATGATAAAGATATTGGGAGGCCGATTTTCTAAGGTAAACACAACTAGGCTGCTTCTTTGGGCAAGTGTTTCGCAAATTACACAGTAGTGGCAGGCCATTAAGCCACTTTCAGGCATACTGTGTGGCCTGTGTACAGACTTGGGTAAGTGTAAATACTTTTGACCCTAGCCAACGTAGATGTAAGCTGCTTATCGAGGTTCTCCTTGACTCCGTCCTAGCCCACCCGTGCCAGCATGCAGTGTGCCGACCATGCAATGAGGCGCTGACCATGCAGGTGGTGAGACAGAAGGGCATTTCCACAAGGCCCTTTGCAAGACATTGACATCTAAGCAAACCCGTTTCGCCGCAGAAAAACACGAAACGAATTGAAAGAGATAGCCTAGGCAATTCTTTATTATCAGGGTTTACGGACACCAAACTCAAAGTGTTCTTTGATGTCGTGCCCTTAGATTTTCGCAAGAGAGCGTCTGGACAGTCGTCGGCCATCGTCTTACGCGTGGGGGTCCCAAAAAAGGAGGGTTTCTATTCGTACCGTAAGGATCGTCTATCCGTACCGTAGTCCCAAAAAGTGGAGCCGGCAGAATGACAAAAATCATAATCCAAGTACC
>MU854100.1:0-17327 GCA_033297225.1 Diplogelasinospora grovesii | reverse complement strand
AGGCCAGCAATTAGCCAGCCAGAAGACAGAACACAAGCAAGACACTACTTTTGACCTCAATTGAACGTGTGCAAGTAAGCCGTGACTTCCAACAGCATATCTGTCGCAATTTCTCGCGGCGGGCTACGCGCTGCGTGGCCGTAAGGAGGATCTTTCATCGTGCATCTCGCCTTTAAGCCTCTTGCTTAGTGAAGCGTTTAATAAAGTCAGCATAGTGGCGAGCTCCTCCATTAAGGCGGACGGGTGCTATACTGTTAACTTAGGGCCGGTGGTTGGAGAGAGGAGGACAGGACTTCGAAAAGCGAGAGAAAGGGGGTGAGGAGAGTCTGCGACTTTGACGGGAAGAGTCGACGACTCGAGCGAAACTGTAAGGACGAGCGAGCCATTTTAACTTGTTGACTGTAGGAGCCAGAAATGGCTCTCGCGGCTAAGAACCTGGATTTAGGAAGCTCACATCAGAATTGAGAAAACGAGACCTGAACCAAGGTCCCCGCTTCGTCAGCCAGACGGTGGGGCATGCAGTGGGGCCGTGCGCAGGCTGGGCGCTGGAGCCACGTAAAGACAAAGTACAGAGTACTTGCGTTGGACCCTGCCCCTCGCTGTCGAGACCGCCGAGAATGGCGAGACGCGCCAGCCAAATTCGGCGGGCACAACAACGCCTTCTCGACTTAAGCTGTAATTACCTGCTCTTAATCTTACAGCTGAGCAACCGTATATGCCGGTCTTTACAGCAGTTTGTTAGTCCAGCTTTCAAGCCGCAGAAATCCATCGGAGCCATTCCATGGCACTCATAGAAAGAACAGAACAATCGTGATATCCAAGTTGTCGATATCAGAAATGCAGGCGCTAGGCCATAGTCCAGAATATCCATCAAGCCAGAAGAGGGGCGCTCCTAAACAACCGCATCCACGCTCGTCTTGGACGACGTCAGCACCGACACAGTCGTGTGCTTCTGGATGCCCCGTGCACCAGCGCTGTTGTGGCTGCTCCCACCAAATATCTGCTCCTGGCTGGAGGAGTTGTTTGGGCCGTCGGCCTTGATGGACGTCTTGAAGTAGACGTTCGGATCGACGGCGAGGCCGGGGTTCATGATGGGCATCTCGCTCTCGACGCTGTCCGTGTCGGCGTTGGCGCTGGTCTTGACGTCCCGTCTGGATCGCATCGTTGCTAGATGGTGGTTGTGGTGCAGTGTGCCCTCATCGTCTTGCTTCAGATAGCCCGACCGTGATGCCGGGCTGTGCGTGCTCATGAGTCCGACGCGTCGGAGGATCTTCTCAAACAGCTGTTTCAGGGCCGGGATGCAGCTTGCGATGATGCTACGAAAGACGGGACACGTTAGCGGCTGTAGACAGACCGATAGTCCCTAGGGGAGAGAAGCGCTACTCACGCAAGTTGCATCTCCAGGATGCTCCATATGGTGATGTTGACGCCGTCCATGAGATCATCCCCTACCCCCGAGTCAGCAGCCTCCGCCATGGAATGCGAGCGGAAATGGAATTCGACAACGCCGAGCGCCACGTACCCGTGATGCCGTAGTCCTTGACCATGGACGTCTTTGCAATCGAGGCGCTGCTTGCGAGGATCCCTAGGCCCATGACGAAGCCGAGGGCGACCTTCTCGCGCATCGGTCGCTGAATGTTGACGATGAAGCTGATGGGCTTGCCAGGAAGTTAGTCTCTCGCCAGGAAAAGCACGCCGGTCGACTTCGCATACCGCAAGGCTCAATGTGATATCCGTCACAATGGTCATGGCGGCCGTGGCATAGATGGAGGCCTGGTGCGACACGGGGGTCCATGCAGACGGCGTCCGGGTTGCTGTGGTCCCAGATAGCCCACAGCGGCCTGCACATGCTGAACTGGAACGCGTTCATGGTGATGGCGATGCCCACGACGAAGAACATGATGAAGTACATGCACGCTGCCCACAGCTTGCGGTCGCGCTGGATGCGCATCAGCATCCACGCGATGCTCATCTTGGAGAAGGCTAGACTCCAGGCATAGGGCGGCTGGCTGAGAAACAGGAACTTCTCGGCCAGCACCATGTTGGCGGCTGAGATGTAGTAGTTGTGCCGCCCGACGCCGTACGTGATGCTCACCAGCAGCAGCACCCACTCCATCATGTCGAACATCTGCCGCCGCCGGCCACGTTACTATTTGCCATGACACCCGGAAGCTGCAGACGGGGGGAAGAAACCTACTACGGCGGCGGTGATAAAGTAGTCGTCCAGCCCCAGACGGATCGAGGGCGTAATGCGAGTCCAGATGCGCGCGCAGATGCGCGCTCCATAGAGACTCAGCGAGATGACGTGGAGCATCGCCGTCACGCCAACCAGGAGGGGCGCCTTGGAGATATCGGGGCCCCGTGGGCCGGCGACAGCGGACATGTTGACTACTGGTGGTGTCGCGGGGGAGAAAAGACAGAAAGAATAGCCCTCTCTCGTGCATCATCTTGCCCGGTCAGACAACCAGCGTATATACGTCGAGACGAAGGCCCGTCTCGGGTGATCCAAATCACCGGTTCCAATTTCAAGGCTTCTGGGGACTTTGCCAGCCCTGTGCAGTGTTGGTGGCGTGCTGCCGCAGCCGGCCAGGAAGCACTCCCAGACCCATCAGCGAATAGAGTTGAACAGACGCGTAAGGAGAACGGACGTATCTCACGCTGATCCGAGTTCCGCGGCCGCGATCAGATCCTCAGAGGTGCTCGTTGGTGGTCTATCCCCGCTTCATTTCAGCCTGGCTCCCGGGGGGGGGGAATGTTGGTTCATCCTTCGCACCCCGCGAGTTTTTGTCGCTCACTGGATTCGTCTTGATTGAGGACCGGCTTGGTCTACCGATACAAGGTAGACCTTGTCCATCGGCCGGGTCCATGTTTCAAGCATTCGAGATGTAATCAGGTAGGTAGGTATGTAGTGAAAATGTACCCGGGTTGGTCGGAGGACGCCTGGGGAACATGTTGAAAGTCGGATTACGGCTTTGCGAAGCTGCAACGCCCAGGAGGTCGAAGGCCCTACGATGCATCCACCGTTCGGGTGTCCTGTCGTTTGTGATAGAAGCCATGGAAGCTTCTCTGCATGCGTCCATCGAAAATGGCTTTTCGTCTACACTTGCTGAACTCTTCTCGCGCGATTGTGTCAACTGTTAAGCTTTTAATATTATTATAAGTTATAAAAGAAGCTTTATTTATAAGCCGATTATTTAAAAAATTAAAAGTTAAGATTAATACGCGTATACGAATTAAGTATAATAATATATAAACGATTAAGTTAATTTACATAAAGATTATAACCTTTAAAACGAGCTTATAATACATAAATATTTATAACTATTAATTACGTTAAAAGGTGTAAGAAGGAAAGATTATAATTTATTATATTAAAAGCGTAAAAATAATAATAAATAGCTTAATTCAGGCTTTAATTAAAAGAGTATAAGAAAGCTTCTTAAAGTAAATAAACTTAAAGGATATTAAAGAAAGGATTATTAAACGGTAAAAAAGAGAGCTTTAAGAAAACGTAATAATTATAAACGAAGATTAAGAATAGCTTTAAAGGTTTAAACGCGCTTTATAATCTTACTTAAAAGGGTGTGTTAAATATATAAGTTAAACTGTGCCTTAAGAGGATGTTACGTAACAGGCCGAAAGCGGTGGAATAAGCGCTTAAGGAATAAGCGCATTTAGCCTATAACGTATAGAATGGAGCGTTTCCGGAAGATAAAGAAGCTAATTAGCGCAAACGGAAAGACTGCTTTATAACTGCTCCACCACGCGGGAAAAAGATGATCCACTGCGTTCTTCTTTGTTCTAAACCTGTTCATATAGCTCATTAAACGGCTAGAAACGGCCTGCTAGACAGTTAATTAAGAATAACACAAGTTGACCTCAATTACTACGTGTGCACTGGAAGCCGTGACTTCTAACACAATGCCTCCTACCCATGCATACATGCTGCCGAGCAGGGATGAATATCACCCGTTTCGTCAATCTTCTCGCTCGCGCCCGATACTGTTTCCTGCTCTAGTTCCTTTATGCTTCCCGAGCCACCTCGTTCAGGATCGGAAGCCAATACCTTGCTGCTTTGGCAGAGGATCTCCCGGGACTCGGCAGAGTGGGCCGAGCCGCCTTGACCCACGTGCGCCCAATAAGGCCACATAACGTCGTATCTGACAAAGATCGGCCAGCAATTCTGTAACGACACATGTAATAAAATACAGTGTCTGGCACATTTGTGTTAATGTCGTAGCATACCGAACCGGAGGGCTTACCAAAGAGAATATTTTGTATGGCTTGATAAAGGTAGTAAGTACCCCAGCAGCCTAGTAAGTGTACAACATTCGCCCCGAAAATGGCGATACACCACCGACGACGAAGAAGTGCTTGGCGCGCTTGGTCCGCTTGGTCCTCGTCCTCAAAACTCATGTCCCAAGACAACCGCCGAAACAACTCCAACAAAAGGGCGGCGCAATCGCATGCAGACCAGAACCGAATCCCGGTAACCATGATGACCATAAACCATTTAACACCGACCAATATTCCATCAGCCGGCATGCGCTGGCTCAGGTACGCTATGTTAGATTGGAGTCACTCAAAAAGGGGGCACGTGGAGAATCACGGGATGTATTTTAGCAAACACTTCCTGTTTCAGCTCCCAAGACTTGGGCGCACACAACACAGACAACAGATGCACAGAGCAATTGCTCACTTGAATGAAGCATCATTAAACACCCTTACATTTGACACGCTAAGTAGCTGCTCACAGCGAGGCTGGCCGTAACCGCAATACTGAAGATGAGGAGACCAGCTATCTTACGAACCCTCCTCCGTTCTTGTCGTGGCGCTGTCCACAGGCGGACCCAAAAGATTCGCTAATATCAATTGCAAAATCATCTATTTCTCTCTCGAAGCGGATCAACATACCTCTCCATGTAGGCTTAAAATGGTTCCAACATTGGCGATATACGAAAAATCCACCCGTAGGGCGAAAAGAGTAGTAGCCGGAACCAGTCCGAGCCCAACTTGACAGCCGTAGAACCCATCGTAACTCGGGTTCTAACGTTGAAGTGCAGCTCAACGGCCCTGCCCGCATCGAACCAATGCTCCACGTGGGGCAACCTCCTGCAAATGCAGCTAAAGCAGTAGCGGCGTGGCTTGCAGCACTTCCAGCAGAAAATCTGGTGTCATTTTATGGACCCTGCGCTGAATCGTGCACTGAAGAGTCGGCTGAAGATGGATGGGGACAATCCAGCCTTTCTTGCAGCAGTCGGCCAAAGAGGCATCAAGAAGGAATCCAGCGGCACAAACTCCGCTTTCTGCAGGAGCACCCGAGAATGCATTGAAATCCCAGGTTTGCTCGACAGAATAAGTGGGTCGAATCTACTCCTGGTTTGTGGCTTGTCTGCGGGCAGGTTCGGTAGCTCCTTCCCGAAAGCCACGCCGCTTGAGGTGACAGGGGGCCTGCAGTGGTGGATCACGCTGATTAGTCGAAACAAAAACACGATATGGGGCCATACAAAATCGGTGTTTTAACTCGCTGCTCACGGTGACAGGGAGCCTGCGGTGGTGGATCACGCTGATTAGCCGGAACAAAAACATGGTGTGGGGCCATACAAAATCGGCGTTTTAACTCGCTGCTTAACGTGACAGGGGCCCCCTGTAGTGGTGGATCTTGGCAAAAGGTTTAGAGGCGTGAGGCTAAAAAGCGATTTACGACGCTCAGTTCAGTGTTAGTTACGTGACAGCTTCTGTTCGCGATCCATTCCTGTGATAATCTCCAAGCCATTTGCAAGTGCTAGGCGCTGGGGCCCTGAAAATCTGCACCGCTGCCAGTGTCTTGAATTCTCATTCCGCGCTGAATTAGCGTGTAAGAATGACACGTTTCACCAGCTTTGCATCACCAAACTTTAACCCTTCATATCTCCGCCGCTACCTTCTCAGTCATCATCAATCCGTGACGAAATAACGAAGCCCCGAGCTTGGAAATGAACGGATGATGAACAGATATCACACATCGGCCTTCTCGTCCTGGCGGCAAAAGAGCCATACGCCTCCCGATCTCTGAGTCCCACTGCGAGTACATGTACCTCTTGGGCGAGCTCCTCGGTCTCGCTCTTCGTCATCTCGATCCTTTCTTCCGCCAACCCGTCTCGGCCGTCAGCCTACAGACAGCACCGGAAGCCATGGTCAGAATATTGACTCTCTAAAACTGGGACCCATCTCCCCTGGGGCTACTCACAAGGCAAGAAGCACATGGCGCGTTGTTGACCCACACCCAGTTCGGGCAATTGTGCGTGTAGAAGTAGTACTTGCACCTATACTTGTAAAAACCACCACTACTCATGATGAAGGTTCTGTCGAAGCTATCAAAAACGTAAGGGGCAAGGAAATATTAAGAGATGAGCCGGACGTTGGAGAATGGTGATGTGGAAGACGTTCGGTCGGAAAAAAGCTGAGCGAAGAAGAAAAGAGGGGGAGAGGAGGGGAGGAGGAGGGAAGGAAGTAAACCACCTATGAGGCATCCGAAAGACCGCCACCTGCAAACGCAGTCTCCCAGTGACATCCATTCTTCGTAATACAGTTCCCCTTCCTCGCTAGAAAGTTCCTCCTTAGCCGAACGATGCAGAAGGAACCTCACTGGCAAGCCATGAAGAATCTGCTGCCCTGATCAACCAATGACTCCATCCACTTGGCCGACCCGCAGACCTACTTGCCCGTCATAAGAAGCGGCGCCCTGCTTCCACCTTAACCATTGGCCAGGTAAAAGCATCCAACTACTAAGGCTTTGCCCAGCACCTTCCTTCGGACGCGGAAAGGGGGGGTGCGAGGCCACAGTTCCCTGACTCCCTGACCCTCTTCTCGGACCTTTATAAAGGTTACGTACCTCAATCCCGCTGCGAGCTGCAGGGCGTAACGAACTACATACTTAACCCCGTTTGACCACTGTAATGTGGAAGGCACACGGACCATGCATATGACGATCAAACAGAAAATCTTGTGCGGAGGATGATTTGGCTTCTTCAAGCTCCTGTTAAGTAACCGACTTCCAGCGAGATCCACTTGATTGACTGTTTCTTGACTGTATATATCCCATATTACACCACATACGACGTTACACAACAACAACAACAGCAACAACAACATGTGACCCTTGCCACACCTCCGGGCATGCCTACACACCGTGTCCGAGTATGCCAAGCACCTAGCTTGCATTAGGTGGCAACACAGGCACAACGGGCAAAAAGCACATGGCGTTTCTCTTTTCGTCTGTAATGATCATGACGAGAGAATTCTCCCTTTCCCCAACCCCTATAAGGCCCCGAACCCGGGTGTCTCGATACCCGAAGTAAGACTTCTCATCCCGCATTGACATTTCTTTTGTAATCCAGCCTTCTCACATCCCAGGCCCATCGATAATACATGCATTAATCCATTCTCTTTTCGATGCATCTACGGTGTTGGTGGCGAGACAGCAGCGGGCGGATGGCGAAACGGGGGGCCCTTTCCCTTGCCAAATGGAGGACCACGCCAAGGTACCACCGTTGGCCATGCGGCAGCACCACCTCCGTCGTCGGCGGGGCTGGTTGAAGTTGGCGCGTTGGTGATGGTCACAGTGATGGCAGTGGTGAAAGTAGTTGAAACGCTCGGCCGGGGAGGCGGCACCACCGAGCTAGTAGCCTTGGAGGGTACTGGCTTTGGCAGTTGCGTCACGCCAGTGGTTACGGTAACGGCCGGCTTGGTCGACGTGGCCTTGCCGGCACTCGTTTCTGCGGCTGCTGCGGTGGTTGTGGTTGGTGGTGGTGCAGACGAGGCTGCCTGGTTGGCCAAGTCGTAGGCCAGCGCGTCAAACACACCCTGGGGGATCCTTGCCTGGCTGAAGTCATGGGCAAACACGGCCTTGGCCTCGTGGATGGCAAACGAACTGGCGTTGCTGGCTGGCGTCGAGACGGCCTTGCTGGACTTGGCCCAGGCCAGAGCGTTGGTGCCGTTCGGATTCAGGGATGTGGCCCCCCACTGGCTACAACCGACGCAGAGCACGTCTAGCTGCCAGTGTGTCGCGTTGGTCGTCGACGACGGCAGGATGGAGTAGGTAGCCCCCGTATACGCACCAGGCACACTGTGACCGCTGTTTTATTATTCCTGTCAGCTTGCATGCCCGTTCCCGACAGTTGCATCCGAAACCCATCCGCTTGATTAATTACCTCGTGTATCGAGAGGACACCACTGCGCTGTTGCCATTGGGCCAGCCTATTGTCAACGGATTGCTGCTCATCTTCCCGCCCCAGGCGAGGCCTGCCCATCCTGTCGACGCTACCGGGGCGATGATCTGCAGCAGTATGTCGAAGGGCGCCGCTGGGACATCCGGGATTGCGATGCGGAACGTGATGTTGTGCGTCGCCACTGTGTACTCGGAGAAACATATCGAGGTCCCGCCGGGACAGTACTTGTGCGTGGTGTCCTGTCTCTTGTCGGGCCTGGTGTCGCTAGCTGAACTCGTCCAGGCCTGCGTGCTGGCAAGAGCAAGCAGAAGCAGGTTTTTTGGCCCCATGTTGTTGCAAGGTAGGGTAGGTATCTGTGCCAGCGCAACCGAGTCATCGACGCTCGCCCGCTGAATCTTGGGCAGCCAAGGACTCGATGCGGAAGGCCTTCCCCGGTTTTATGCCATGGCCCATCATTGTCATCGCAACTCGAAAACTTGATTCCCCGAGCTGAATCCCACATAGGGGAATCCACCAGCCGGGGATGTCGATGTGGCATGCATCACCCTCTGTAGGCCCAAGACAATGATAGGGGTGCTTCGCATCTTGGCAGGTTAACAACCGCGTGCGACATCGTTATTGATTGATCAATGGGGAAGTCCGTGACAGACTCAGTTTAGTGCGGGGAACGGCCTGGTCCAGGAACAAAAATGTCTCATCACCGAAGAAGAGCAATCTGGGTAAAAGCTCAAGGAAATAGAGTACGGCTCGGGGAATGCAACAAGCGGCAAGGCATTCGCGCCACACCGGATCATTAACCCCCTGTGCTCCAAAATCTTAATGGCCTGATAAGTGACATGCCATTTATAGCTCCGTACCGGAAGTATGGCCACAGGTAGTCATTGCGGGATGAGACGCCAGTGAGTTGACATCATCTGTCGCTTGGGTCTTGTCGTAGCGCTAAGGGCTTTTCGAGCCATGCGGGACTCTCCGCAGCATGCTCAGGCAAGTGAATCGAATTCTTTGTCTCTTCTAGGGCAAAAAGCATCATGCGTAAGGCGGTGTTAGAGATGGGTGAGCACAAAGAGGTTGTGACTGTTCGGCAACCCTCGGACAAGACTTGAAGAGAAATATTAATACAACGGACGCCGCGTATGGAACCGAGAGCCGGTCTTGTTTTTAAACAAGAAGACTCTAAGGATAAAGGTTACAAAGAGGTTAGAACTATTGAGTTTTGCGACAGTGCCACCAATTCGCCCTGAAACGCTTCTGGCTCAAGAACCTGTGAGCAAATGGCTTTTGTTGAGGGTAGACAATCTGCGGCTTGTCCTGCATCGGACTGCGTGGTTGCAGGCACGCCATGTAGCAAAGAGCCTGCGTCGCGGAAGCTACGTGAGGAACTCCAAACCTTGACAACCAAGCTCTTGGGCGAACAACATCTGCCATGTTGCCTTGACGAAAAGACAACCCAGGAACATCATCTCCTGGGTCAAGCGTCAGACAAAGGGTCTCTTCTGGATTTCCATAACGACGGGCAAGCAGACGCACGCGAACTTCTCCCATCGCCGCTGCTTGGGGTCTTTTCAGGTTCCTTTTCGCCCAAATCCTCTCTAGCAACTTATCCTCGGCCTTCGTCAACACGTTCCAAGAGACGCAAAAGCCGACCGCAGTTGAGGATTGACACCAAAAGCGCGACTAAGATGATGGCTCCCGAAAATACCAGGCTAGAAAAGCAAATGCAAAGTCGCTCCGCAGATATCCCGGCGCAGGCCGAACACGGGGGGACAGACTTTACTGTCGAAGCTGGCATTGCCCAGGAAGAGGTTTCTTCTAACGGCACGAGTAGTTTGCAGACAACAGTCCGGCTGGACTCGGACGAAGAGGCAGGCTCTATGGGTGTGTCGTCCCTTGATATTTCATCCTCAACAAGGCGAAATCCAGCAGGGAGACCAAAGATCATCGAGTACATATCGCCAGAGTCTTTGAAGGCGGAAATACACTGTCCCGCATCGCCCAGAAAACCTACATGTACCTCTAAGAGGACACGCATCGTCAAAGGAAGCAAGGTCTCAGAAATGGTTCGTTGACGCGTCCATGCCTCACTTTTTCCAGATACATAAGCTTAGGTACTTTGTCATATGTATATATATGTACGAGATGATAGAACCGGACTCGGCGAAATCCTTCTCGTGACAAGTGCCACGCTCCGTATAGCCAAGCTCAAAACAGTCAGGCTTCGCGGCCTGGTAGTTACGATTGTAAAAGGCTGTGGAATGTGGCATGGCGGCAGAATCTATACATTTTTCGTTCTACTTATATCTTTTCCTGGCCGTGACATACATGATGAAACCTCTCTCCTTCCCATACGGCAACACAGATTGCCCAATACACACTTTCTGCAAAGCTATTGCCACTTCCTCAATTTTACAACATCACATCGACCCCCGATTACAAAACAGAGCACTTCCGGGCAAAGGTGGGCTGAATGCAACAATACCTAGGTGACGCCCTCAGTCAAAGATAACTCAGGGTACCTGCAGTCTTCCATGTCGAGTTGCAGCTGACACAGCGCACGAAGCGAAGCCGGTAATCGTGGCGTCTTTTAGCTTGGCTCGGCGCACCAGCCGCGGGATTGCGTGCTGCGAGCCATCTCTTGTCACTCGTGCACCGTCCGTAAACGACATGATGGAACTGGAAGTTGTCCTGAGAAACCGTCAATGGAGAATGGCTTTCGTGTATCCGCATCGTGACCCAACATCGAGCCTAGGTATCCTGCATCGATCCTGCTAGCCTCGCTACGTTTTCGGCGGACTGGGGGCGCAGCGCTATTGAAGAGTGGATATTAGTCGACTGAGAAGTATTCTGTGGAGATGGCGGTTGAAAAACGCACAAGTATCCATGTTTTGGGTACTTCCTCGACAGTTACAACGGGCCTGCACGTTTCATCTGTCGTCTGGGGCCATGGGGGTATGTCTGTACTGTCCCATTCCTCCTCCCTGCCTGGGTGGGCGGCCAGGACATACGATCTCGGCTCGCTGCCGGGAGGGACGTTGAGCGGATGCGGCCAGTCTGCATCCCAAAGTCTCCCAAGGTCCCGAGAGGGCTCCCCTCTTTTCTCTGTGGCCTCCTCTTCGTCGTGTGGAAGTTCCGGTTGATTCTGCCTAAAACGCCAGAAGAACCTCTTGACGTACAGGATGAGGGCTTCCATGGATGCTAGTGATGGTTGTGACTGACTTGAGTGGTATGTAGTGATAAAGATGTAGTGGCTTGGCTTGGGACAGTGGGCTGAGATGATCCCTCTTGGATAGGGGCTCTGGTTGGACCTTTATGCACTTTGCCTCCTCTACCTTTACTCTGTCCAAGAAGTGCCCCAATTCTGGTCAGATACACCGCGTCATGACTTCGGGGCTAGTTTATGATCCACACAAGCACTGACGGCACCAAGTATGAGCGCTACATGACGCCTTTGAAGGAAGACCGTTAAACTAGATACTGACGACTAGAATTCTTAGTGCATCGGGTCGACCGTTGTCTCCGAGAGAACTGCCATTAATCGCGAACTCCAGTGCTAAAATGGACAGGTGTAACACTAACAATGTAGAGTTGTTTGTCGTGTTTGTCGTGTTTCAGCAGGAAGTGACAGTGCTGCTGATTTGTTTGCAGGGAGAAAAGAATACCAAGATAGTATCAACTACCGCCACCAGCCATCCGTGAGCGTCGTCCTTATTTCGTGAAGCTCGAGAGCAAACCAAGCGAAACCTGTAATTCCTTTGGAAACCCTTGTGAACCACATGCATTCTTTCCATCCTGCACCGAGATCCAGTCGCGTTAACAACTTGCCACCCTCCGGGCCTCCGGGAAACACGGTATCGCCGGAGAGGTGGACGAGGTGACGTCGATTAGGTTTAAGGCCCCCCGGCCCCGGGCCGCTGCGGCTGCGGGGAAGTGGAAGGTCGTACGGTTCTGGCGTGTCTGGTTATCTCAGCGCCCCAGACGACTTCCTTGTGCGGCTTCACCGCGGACCCATAAATGTAGAATATTGGTTCAATGTGGGTCGTTCACGCAGCCCACGCTCCACTGAGCCGTCAGTGGTCTGAAGGCGCTGAAATAAGGTTCTAGACTTAGGTGGGTCATTTTCATTGACAGCTTGACAGCTCGGTGACAGCTCGTAACGGCCGACAGCAGGAGGCATGTGACTGGCGGTCCATCCGAGGCACGGCACAGAAGAATTAAGCACACGGTCCATTCCGCGGCGCGTCACAAAGGAAAGTGACTTGATGAGTTACGCGCCGACCTGTGCGGCAGGGATTTTCCTCGTGCAATAATCCCCAAGAACTAGCTTACAATTGCGGGATTGGCTCCACTTGGCATCCGGCCGCTTTAAGCGGGGCGGGGTGATGCCTGAGGTGAGCACCGGAAAAGGGTCGCGCGACCCTGGGTGAGCTGCATGCATTCCTCCCAACAACCATTTTCAGAAAATTCGAATCCAAGGAATAGAAATCTCAATCCACGACATGGCACGGCTTGCACTTCCCCTATTAATGTCCTGTCCCACCGGCGGGCGGGCGAACCAGCCCGCTCTCCCTTTCCCTCCCTTTTGCAGAGCCGGGCGCCTTATCCGCATGCATCTTTCTTTTCCCTTGCCACGATGCCTCCGAAGCGTTTGCAACCCGCGAAGAGCAGTGTGCTGTCGAGAGAGGAACAGGCCAAGAAGAACATATGGATTGCGAGGAGCAATGGATACGAAAGAGGTGGGAGTTTTAAACGCGACGACAAATGCGACGACCAACAGGACGACTTCTACTACGATTCACATGTTAAAAAGATATAGGATGGTATCCTTAAGGTTTATGTGGAGTGAGTGCCTTTAACAGTCGCGGTTCTGATAGCGGCATCTAACGCGCAGCAGCTGGTGGTGGTACAGACGGGACCACGTTAATAACATTACGTCTCTCGAGGCATCGGTTCTTAAAAGAGGCGCGGAACTCCCGACCCTCGACGAGCTCGAAGACTTTTAATGCTTCTACTATAAGCACTCCATAAGAAGGATAAATGGCCGTGGGAATAGGCACGCTATACTAAAGACCTTACTAGGTTATGCGAAGAAATTTAAGGGGGGGGTTATTAAGAGGACTGGGACGCAGATGTTAAACGAGTTCATGACGGCGATTAACGAGGTATTTCTTTCTTTAGCTCGGGGATCTTTAAGTCGATCTAACCTAATGTCTTTACTATAACGTATTAAACATATAGCACGTAGTAAACGTAATCTTAAAGGGGACGTTTCAGCGGTAAAATAGCTAAAATACAATTTCCAGCTAAGAGACTTAAATAACGTCCTTATTACCCTTTAAGTCTGGGAGGATTTAAAGTTCCTTTACGAAAGAGAGCGTATTCAGTTTTATTTTCACCTCGATGTTTACTGTTAAAGTAAAGCGAGGATTAGTGCTCTTTTTAATAGCGGCGGCCTTAAGTATAAAATAAGTATTACGGACAGCTTTATAATGAGATTTTTTTAGCTAAAGTGCTTTAAGATATTACACTCATGCTTTAACGTATAAATAAAGAAGGTGATTAAGATTTAATTTAAAAGCTTAATTAACGTTACATTAAGAACGAGCTTTATTTAAAAGATATTACGTAAGAATTAGCCCCCGCCACTTACATTTCCCTCGTTTCCTTCCTCCCGGCCGACGTTAATTACTCGTAATTATAATATAATTAAAAGGCAACATAAAAGGCTCCATTATAACGACGGGTTTCTCCTCTTAATAATAGTTATCGCCGATAAAGCGTTATTTAAGATCTATTCTTTAAAGAATTTATTAAAGTAACGGATTACGGATAAGAATAATAAAAAACGTTTATTATAAAATAAGCGGGCCTTAAATTTACTAATTACACGCCGCGTTAAACGTAGTTAAGTCTCGCTTACCGAGCTTATATTGGAATAAAGATTTAAAGTGATTTTTAATATAGTTCTTTAAAGTTTAAACTATATTAGTATCGGACCGAAAGTATATTAAATTCGTCGTAAGAGTGTTAAGAAACTTAATAGTAAGTAGCTAACCTCGAATATATCTTTCGTTATATATAACTAACTCTTAATAAAGCGGTATACGCTGGCTAAAAGGTCGTAATATATCCTGCATTATGACACTTGAATATTCGATGATTTTTACGCTAAAAACATATCTTCTTATAACGGAGGGGCAGCGTTCCGTAATAAAGGGCCAGACTATAACATTCCGGAATACTTTTAAAGCATAAAGTAATTCCGTGAACGAGGTATGCTTTACTAGCTTCCCGCGGTAATAAAGTCGGCTTTAAAATAGGACTTTAAGGTTTTAAAGCTTAACGTATAAGCTAAGTTAGCTAGTAATAACGCTAATTGCAGAATGATTATAACCATTAAATATAACCTCCTTAAGAAGCTTCATAAAAAGAAACTTAAAGCTTATCAAGCTAACTAGTTAACGGAGAGGAAGAAAGAGAAGATTCTTAACTAAAGTAACGTCGTATAGTGTCCGGAGCGAGATGAGAACCCTTTAAATAAAATAATTCCTTAAAAGGGCCATCTTATCGCGCTTATAGCACGTAACGCGGACTTAACTCCGTTAAAGCTACGAGGTGCTATAAAAGATATTCTTTATCTTCTAATAAAAAACTAAACCATCTTTTATCGGCCTGGTAAGAAGCTAGAAAGTAAGTGTTATCTTAAATATAATACGGAAATAAAAAGGTTAAGTAAAGATATCTCTTCCTTATTAATGATCTTAACGTAACGTAAAACTAATAACTTATAAAATTAATAAGCGGTAAAGGTAACGTTATATTTATAACTGTTAAAAATGGGCGGAAGCTTAGCTTTATATCGTAATGCCTTCCGACCTTAAATATTACTTTTATTATTTAGGGTGGTTCGTAAAAGGCAATGAGTAAGATAACTATTACTTATTAAAACTAAACTAATTATTACCGAGATGATACGAAGCATTTTAATACTGTAACACCTTTATTCTACCCGCTTTTTATCTCCTTTATAGATAGTTTAATTATCGTCCGTTATCCGAATGGATATAGTATTAAGAGCGCGATATAAACGCCGTCCATTATATAAAAGATGTTTATAAGTTGCTTTAAGACTTTTTTAAATATAATGTCTCGAAAATCTCTCTTACTTACCTTTATAATAATTATAGTTATTATAGGTTTAGCATCTATAATAGCGATAAAGTCACGGTAAGAAGCGAGCCGAACTTTACACATTAGTTATAAAAGTCCATATAGTTTATCTCTTTCCCTCTTTTAAATAATGGCAGCACTATTTACGACCTCGTTAAATACATGGAGCACTTACTAATATGCTTACCTCCATAGTTACTTTAACTGCCCCCGATTCACGAAGATAGGCTGCTTACAAAATGTAAAGCTGACTTTAAGCCCGAGATATATCCCCTTTTAAAACACACCCTGTTACCATTATTACTTCGGAAGAGTAAGGCTAGCCTTAAGCCGGATATACATATATTTTCCCCACCTACTTTAGTATCTCCGCGGCCTTTATCACCAGGTTTTATCCTAACTGACCTGCTATAAAGGGATCTTACCACTCTCTTAAACGATAAGGACGACGAGGAAATGAACTTAACATGCACCAGCGCCGCGGCGATAACCGTTAACGGACCCGTAAGTCTAACTTCAGCTTCTCTAGCTAGTAAAGATAGCTATAAAGACTAGCCTCCGCCGGCCTTTACCATCTCATCTCATTTTAACGCCCCTCGATACTATATTAAGCTAGTTAAAAGGGAGCTAGCCATAGGCATTAAACTCTCGGCGGCGGCTGTCCACGATAGTGCCGCGAGTTTAACTCTAACTTCTCCGGCCAGTAAAGATAGCTGTGGAGACTAACCCTCGTCAGCTCTTACCATCTCACGTCATTCTAACGCCCCTCGATAACGTATTAAGTTAATTATGAGGCTAGCCACGCGGATTAAACTCGTCGGAAAATGAGCGAACCGTTAAGGGATTAATATCACGCTAGCCTTAGGAGGAGAGAGAAGATAGAAAGCAATTTCTACGCGCGAAAGTCCACAGCCGTCCTTAAGGGAGCACGGGTCCGTCGCGTTTAGCGATGGCGGCAAAGTACTTAGCTCTTCACCAGTCTCCAACTCAGTTTTGTGCTTTTTAACGAATGCGAGTGGCCGTCATTCTAACAAGGCGTAAACAAGCTTCACACTGTGACGCCGTGAAACCATGTGTTCATGCACTTTAGCGGTTACGGAATTTTAGCCGCTAGTCGCTCAGCCACCTCGCTACGATGCTAAGCCACTGCACCGACTTCTTAAAGCGTAAGCACCTCAGCTTACCGCCTGCCTATTTCATTAACGGCCAATTTTAGGTGCACTGGACGGGAGCGGGGTCGAAAGTGGTGGGTGTATCAGTGCACTAACATAAAAGAGCATTCTTAAGAGCCGAATGGGAGCTGCGTGAGAGGCAAAGGGCCGCGACCTGCTGGAGGGCAGCTTAAAGGAAATCGTGATTAATACGGTGCTTCTAAGAGCACTTCTGTCCTTTAGCATATTTTTCGCGATGCGGTATTGCTTATAAAAGAGGATTTGTGGGCTTAAGAGCTCGTTGTAAGGATCATCGCTTATTAACGCGTCTTGCCGGCGAGGTGCCGAAGATCGGTCAGGGATCATAGCAATGAATCCCAAATCGCGGGGTAGGGCGGTCTAGGGCGGCAGAACCGGGGGGAGGAGGTTTAAGCCCGACGGTATGCGCAAGAGGAGGTGAATTAAGGCTGTTCATAAGCAGAAGTCTTGTCTCGCGGACGCACAGGACCACTGACTCATTTACATCTGCAGGCTTGACCGGATGCAGCGAATGTTGCATCAACCCGGAGCGAGGCTGAGTGAGGGGGCTTGAATTTAGGGGGTGACGTCCCGCGCACTTCGGTACGTCAATTTGC
Source organism: Diplogelasinospora grovesii (assembly GCA_033297225.1). Classification (NCBI taxonomy): domain Eukaryota; kingdom Fungi; phylum Ascomycota; class Sordariomycetes; order Sordariales; family Diplogelasinosporaceae; genus Diplogelasinospora; species Diplogelasinospora grovesii. The sequence goes on along the minus strand of MU854100.1, from coordinate 167 downwards.
CGAAAACAGCATATCATACTTGTACCATCTATTCACCATGTCGGGCCGATGCCGTCCCTAATGAAAGCTGCTGAGTCGCGATTGTTACTCTTCATTGCCCCAATTCTCCTACCTAATTTGGCAGCCAAATCAGGCAGGGTCACCATGACAATGAGCAACTTGCTACT